>ULGX01000010.1:199381-501104 GCA_900519075.1 Yarrowia bubula | reverse complement strand
TTTTTTTTTTTTTTTTTTTTTTTTTTTTTTTTTTTTTTCAATCAATAACATAAAATTAATAAAATCCAATTGGTTTAACGTGAGCCTACTCACGAGTGCTTCGAGTGCACCAAGCTAATTTTTAACGACTTTTTCGCCCGCTTATACGCAAAAATTTCTGCCGACTCACCCGGGGCAACTTGCCGGAGTGGTTAACGGGACAGATTCGAACCTTTCGTACTATCTGTTGGGCTTTGCCCGCGCAGGTTCGAATCCTGCAGTTGTCGAATCAACCGAGTTGATATTTTTTGCCAAGCGAAAAACGAAACAATTATTTTTTGTCTGCTTATACGACATTGGTTGGTGCCCTTGTGCTGAGTGGGTGTGTTTTTTTAAAGGGATGGTTTGGGAGTTGTGTTAAAGTGGTGATCTTATTAGGAGGTGAGGATGTGTGAGAACATAGGCATATTGGAATATTGAAAAATGGGTTTTTTTGTATTTTTTTCAAAAGATATCGATTCAGCTAGTCTGTCTGAGTCTTAGATCATTCAATTCTTTCAGTTGTTAGTGCCAGATCATAGCACTAGTTGTATCGTTTAGGTGACTGCTAAAGAAGACACTAGGGAACCGTTTGAGGCCGTTTTGAGCATTTCAAAAGCCTGAAACCATCTGGAACAATCAATTGAGCTTTAATTCAGCCTGTATTGGCCCAGATCTAGTCATATTATGCTTAGTGAGTGTGTAATTCTGGTATAGCTACACAACTTCATGTGTCTACCACCAAGGTGATATTTTTTTGGCTTGTTTTTTTGGTTTGGCTTGTTTTTTTCGTTTAGTTCGTTTTTTCAGCTAACGCACGTGACTACCCCTAGCTCCAATTCCAATCTACCAGCTGCTACGATACAGTGCTTTTCGTTTTCCTTTTTTCAAACTAAATTTCGATCCACTCTAAAGTGAAAAAAAGTGAAATTTTCAGCCTAACTGAATTCGGAGAAAAACATGATCCGGCCTATTGGGGGGTGTAGAAATCACTGGAGAAGGTCACGTGGGTGTATAAAGGTCGTATCTCGTTTTGTTGCTCTCAATATCGTCGATTTTGGCTCTCCTTCGTACCGTCGTCTCGTGTAACTCTTGGACCGCAACCAAGTAAACTTTGTCTAGTGGAGCCATGGTTTAGAACCCGGTGGAAGTGAGATCGGAGAGAAAAGCAAGATTTGCATGTGTGTCTGAAAAACTCGTATTAATTGGTTTTACTTGGATATACTTGGATTTAGTTAGATGTCTTCAATGGTACTCAGGATAAAGATCTGGGCTATGACAGCTGTTCTCTGCTTCATAGCTACCTGTAGTAATGTTCAGAGCTCTGTCTAATCACTGGAGACTGATTCAGACAACTACAAATCTGTCATGTTCAAGAGCACTCTCTATACAATCGTTCACTCTGTCTGCGAAGGATTTGTCGTTTCCTTTCAATCTTGACAGATCAGCTTTTACAGTGTCCAGTCTAAGCCTACCGGTAAGATGAGGTACAGTAACCTAAGGATATGAAAGCTAAGCCAAGTGGAGCATGCTTCAATCACAGTCACTATAACCATCTGTCATAATCAACCATTGCTCAGATTTCATGCCATTGACATACCCATGTTCTCTACAGGTTGTCGATATATTAGTACTATGTTCACAGTCTCTACAGTGAGGTGTGTTCGTGAGTGCTGTGTCAGGTGGTCTTCAGATGTATACAGTGCTCCACCACATGCCAAGTGTCGTTTGCTGGCATTCATCCCCACCTTAACTTATATAAGATCCCGCTCAGCTTCCATATTCACAGTCTCAACAGGTCTTTCAGTACAACTGGGTCACACACAGGTGGTTCAGCATAATGATCTCGTTGACATGACAAGCATGGTCTCAACAGTTGGTGAGTACGATACCTGGTATATGATCTCGTTCACATGCTTCCATGTTGTCTACAGGTTGTCACTGCCCTATAGTGGCTGCGCTATGTTCACTACAGTTGGTGAGTATATGATCCGTTCACATGCTACGCATGTTCACTCGAGTTGCCAACATATGATCGCGTTCCTGTTCACATGCTTCGCATGTTCACAGTCACTACAGGTCCATTCGCATGCTACGCATGCTCATTCTACGGTCGCTCGCATGCTTCGCATGCTCGCTGGCAAAATCAATAAATACATTCTGCGCTATTCACTTCATGGAATACTCTGCGCTTTTACAAACATCCTTCAAACAACTTAGTTGTTCTCGGGTCGGAGCTTTCGGACCTCCTTTCCGACTCGCCAGATCTCGAGATCCCGGATATCCTGGAGCTCGGCCTCAAACTTGGCTCGGTAGTCCTTCTGGGAGTTGAACTCCAGAGATCGCTGGGTCTCGGAACCATCCTCGACTCGGTCGTAGAGCTCGTTGAAAACGGGCTTGAGGGCGTCCTTGAACTTGGGAGACCAGTCAAGAGCACCTCGTCGGGCAGTGGTGGAGCAGGCGTCGTACATGTAGTCCATGCCGTACTTTCCAATCAGAGGGTAGAGAGACTGGGTGGCCTCCTCGACGGTCTCGTTGAAAGCCTCAGAGGGAGAGTGGCCTCGCTCTCGGAGAACCTCGTACTGGGCAAGGAACATACCGTGGATACCTCCCATGAGACATCCTCGCTCTCCGTACAGGTCGGATCGCACCTCCTTCTCAAAGGTGGTCTGGTAGACGTAACCGGATCCAACGGCGACGGCGAGGGCAACAGCCTTCTCCTCGGCCTTGCCGGTGACGTCGTTCCACACGGCGTAAGAGGAGTTGATACCTCGACCCTCCTTGAACAGAGATCGGACAGTTCGGCCGGATCCCTTGGGGGCAACAAGGATGACGTCAACGTCGGCGGGGGTCTCGACCTTGGTCAGGTTCTTGAAGACGGGGGAGAAACCGTGGGAGAAGTAGAGAGTCTTGCCCTTGGTGATGAGGGGCTTGATCTGGGGCCAGGTCTCGGACTGGGCGGCATCGGAAAGCAGGTTCATGACAATGGTTCCCTTGTTGATGGCCTCGTTGACGTCAAAGAGGTTCTTGCCGGGGACCCAGCCGTCCTCCTGGGCGGCCTTCCAGGAAGCACCGTCCTTTCGGACACCGATGATGACGTTGAGGCCGTTGTCTCGCATGTTGAGACCCTGGCCGTAACCCTGGGAGCCGTAGCCGATCAGAGCAATGGTGTCGTTCTTGAAGTAGTCGAGCAGCTTCTCCTGGGGCCAGTCGGCTCGCTCGTGCACAATCTCGTCCTCCTGACCGTTGAAAGAAATGGTCTTGAGGGTTCGAGCAACGGCGGGGGCAGACAGCTTGAAGGCGGGTCGGGTGGCGGCCATGGAGATGGATCGAGTGGACATGGCAGCCAGTCGGGTGGCGGCGACTCGAGAGGCCTGTCGAGAGGCGTTGGAGAAAAGTCGGGCGGACATTGTGTGGTTGTTTGGTTGATGAGAAGAGTTTTTTAGGGGGGGGAACGTGTTCTCTTTATAGCTGGTTGGGAGGTGAGCCAAGGTTACAGCTATTGGGAGGAGAGGCAAGGTTTGCCAGAGCCATTGGCCAATCGGTGACGAGGATTAGAGATCAAGGTTTGGCTGCATTTTGCCGATGTCGGTGAAGGACGTAGAAAGTGAAAAATTAATGCATGCCAAAGAGTCATGAAAGGTATTGCATGAGCGTGTAGAGCGGTAGCGCTGAGCTCTGCGAAGCAGTGCGAAGCAGTGCGATCCAATGCGAAAAGTGCAGTAGCTACAGCACTGAGTAGTGCCACAGCACTGAGTCACACAACACCACTGAGATCATACTGATCAATGGTTTGCTCTGAAGTTCTGTCTACCAGTATACTCAATTCCAACTCGTACAATGCTACAATGACATCTAAAGACTTGTTAGTGCTTGTTAGCAGGATTAGTCATTGTCTATAGCGTCTCTTGGACCTGCTGTTAGCTCTCAGTTGCTTCCCCACACAACTCTGCAGTTGCCAAACGAGACGACGAGTACAGACGACGAGTACCGAAGGTACGAGTCGTCTATACCGTTGTAGCATTGTCTAACTGTCACCTACAACACCACTTGTACTGTCAGCTCTGATACAGCTTGGATACTATCAGATACCCTTGTAGAACTAGTAAGAGCGATATCGCTCAGGCTCATCGCTCACCGCCCGCCGTCTCACCGCTCACCGCACACTCCGCATCTCGGTATCTCCATACATGTCCATACATGACCGATATCTATAACCAGTCGGCATTAGGTTCCAGCCACAGTTTGCGTTTGCGTTTTGTGGGCGCTATGGTGGAGCTACGGAAATTCTGGAAACAGTCCCAGATTCCCCTCACTCTGCTCTTTCTTCTGATACCAAAATATCCCACCTCTTTCCACATCCAGCCCCCGTTCATCCAACCCCACATATGCACGCATCCACACTCTAAGCTCCTCGACGCACCGAAACCCCCGATGACGCTCTTAGCCGTGTGGTGATGAAAAACCCTATTTGGTGACTCTTTGCAGTGAAAAATTTAGGCTTTTTTCCCTCGCCAAATAAGCTTCGCTCCGATATCGCTCCGCACCCAAGACCGCTCACTACTCCAGACGCAAGGGCCTTTGTCACTGCGTAAACGGGCCTCTTTAGCCGGCCTCGCACGTGCCCCACACGTCCCTCACCTCCGTAACTTCTCGTCGACTTTCAGAGCGGGCCCCAAGACCTACTTGTCACATGCCTCGGCCCACCGCTGCATGATACAGGCGATTCTCGAGTGGGGAAGCAGCTACGGATTTTGATTGGTGCAGGAGAGTAGATAGATAGACACGTGACGTAGTCAGTCACGTGGTATTCGTCTGCTTACTCAGCCTTTACTTAACGTCTACTTACTCACCAACTAATCCTAACTACTCAACTACCACCTACTTAGTTAGCTCCTTTAGGCGGATCAAATACCACATCGGGAGCCCGTCCCCGAAGTAAATATAGAACATGCACTGTGCTGTACAAGCATGTAGATCATTGGCTGCAGTGGATTAATTGAACACGATCGGTGTGGTTGCGGAGAGAAATGGAGAAAAAAGAGAAAAAAAGAAGAAGAAAAAAATCACAAAATGTGGCTGATCTGATCTGAAGGATCTGAATATCACCATGGTGGTCACGTGATATAAGGAAGGTCACGTGATGTACGGGCCACGTGACTTGGAGTAGATAGGATAGGGCTGGGCGGTTAGTCACGTGATCTGAGGTGGGTGGGTATGTCACGTGACTGTATATCCGTATTAGTAAGCTGTGGGTGCTTCTTTTTGCTTATTAGTCATTGTAAAGTGCTATTTGGTGATGTCATTGGAGTGTCTTACGTAACGTTTTGTGATCAGTGGAGATGGTGATGTGCAAGTGGTTTGAGGTGGGGTTTGTGGTAAATCCAATGGTAGTCACGTGATATATCATGTCACGTGATTTGGCCTTGATTGGTGCATTTCAAGTGCTGCTTTGATACACCTTTGGACATGCTAAATGGTAAGCATATGTTGAGACAGACAACACTGCACCAGACTGGATTGAATCAAACCAGAGCAGAAACGACAGCATAACACAAATATAGACCGTTAAAATCCAGTATTTTCAGGAAAAATGCCCTTTTTTTGTTCGCTCAAAATCGACAAAAAGCTTAACTTCTCCTCGTCCGAACAATTCTCAAAAGTCACGTGGTAACAAAACCAACACTACCATTCGAACCCTGGAAACCGTCCGAGTCCAACGGTACTGATATCACCGCACTTTGATATTTCTGCCTCAAATTCCTCACAGCCCCTAGATTGAAACTCTATTTCCCCTAGCAACCGGTCACGCGGGGGCAACGGGCGTGTCAGTTTCGTGCTATTGGGCTAAAAAGAAGTAAACAGGGGTAAGTCGGTCACGTGATTCGAAATCTGGCGTTAGTTTTCCCGTATCTCTATCAGAACATCCGGTTCGGTCTTCTTGGGGGAAACCCTAAACCGATAAACACGGTGCTGGTATTATCAAAACACCCACCTCACAACCACACAGCGCAATGGAACAGGAAAAAACGGTGCCCGTGGACATGAACGTGCCGCACAAAAACAGCGTGTCGCTGAAAATCGGGCTCATTGGCGACGCCCAGATCGGCAAAACGTCCCTCATGGTCAAGTACGCCGAGGGCAACTTTGACGAGGACTACGTGCAGACTCTGGGAGTCAACTTCATGGAAAAGACGGTGTCGATACGAGATACGGAAATCACGTTTCTGATCTGGGATCTGGGCGGCCAGCGTGAGTTTGTCAACATGCTTCCTCTGGTTTCCAACGACTCAGTGGCCATTCTCTTCATGTTTGATCTCACGCGAAAATCCACTCTCAACAGCGTCAAGGAGTGGTACAGACAGGCCAGAGGGTTCAACAAGACGGCGATTCCGTTCTTGGTTGGAACTAAATACGACTTGTTTGTACAACTGCCCAAGGAGGACCAGGAGGAGATTACACTACAGGCCAAGAAGTTTGCCAAGGCCATGAAGGCGTCGCTGATTTTCTGCTCCACGTCGCATTCGATTAACGTGCAGAAGATTTTCAAAATCGTGCTGTCCAAGGCGTTTGATTTGAAGCTGACCATTCCGGAGATTATCAACACGGGCGAGCCGATTTTGGTGTATCAGGGGGTGGGTCAGTAGTTATTTATAGCGAACATGCGAGCATGTGAGCGTTGCAGCAAGGAATGAGCATGCGGAGCATGCGAATGGACATACAGTGAACATGGCGTAGCCATGTGAACGATGGCACTATGTTGTGCCATGGTGTAGTAGAACAATGCCGTAGGCATTGTGATACTGGTGGAGGGCTTTAGAGCAAATCATAAACATTTTGATAATGGTGTAGTGGTTGTAGCTGTAGGCATTGTGATATTGACTGGAAATAGCTGGAAGCAGTAGTTGTATGGCTACTGATATTGTAGGTGTAACTGCAATTGTGCTATTATAGCTGTAGCTGTAGAGCAGCTACTGTACCTTAGGCATTGTGGTACTGGCTGTAGCTTGCGCTTGCACGAGCTAGTCTTTATTCAGTGTTTCTGTCTTTACTGCCTCCATTCTCTACAGCAAGAAACAGCACTGAGGAATAGTATCTACTTGTAGTAAAGTACAGTACCGATACAGACGCTCACTCCAAAAATAGAATACTTTACAGTACCAATAGAGCAGTTTATAGGCATTGCGATACTGCGAGCGTCTTCTTACTGATGGTAGTTGCAGTTGTATAGCTTGTCTAGAGAAGCTGAGGCTATACTGTTAGCTGTGTGTATATACGTAGCAGGCCTTACAGTAGAAGACCTTGCAGTAAATGACAAATGGTAGACAATACAAGGCCAAGTATATACTTAGTTCTATCCAGACAGCTGTTAAGATACAGAATGATTAATATACCTGTAACATGTCCAGACAATGCCATTATGTGAGATGAGATTCTGTCAGAGTGAGACATGTATAGGCAGATACTGATATAGCCTCTAATCAAGGCTTGCCACAAAAGGATTTTCTGATATTATCTACAGTCTGGCTGAGGTTACATTGTCAGTTTCATTCTAGTATATCTTACAAGTGCTTCAGTAAGAGATACCAGTGATGCTACGGTGTAAGTGGTCGGTACTGTCAACGGTGGGAACGCCCAGCGGGGGGATTTTAAACTTTTTTCTAGCAAATAGGAGTTTACTTAAGTGTAACAAAAAAGCCAACTAAAAAAGTGACCTGGGGGTGGCTACTGCTCGTTACAGGCATCCTACGGACATGAGAGTTTCAGTAATACATCGATTGACGCATGAAATTATATAATCCACGTTAATCCCATGATTTGCTAGTGCAAAATTCTGAGTTTCACGCCCCCAAAGTATCGATATTACTTGACATTTCAGCTTGTCCCAATACCTTAACAAAGTGTAACTGGAGTAAAGAAATGTCCCGAGAATATGAGCCAGGTTGTTGTTTCAAGTACTGGTACTGGATGTTACATATACCGCAGAGGGTATCCACCGTTGATGGTACCGACCACTTAGCTATTCACATACATATCTGTTATCACTTGCAGCCTTGTATGGCACACTTGATACTGTAGCCAAGACCTTGTATTACTCTTAAACCCGATCTTCAGTCAGGGACAAGACATCAGCCGTGTCTTTTTCTATAAGCTGGCCCTCTCAGGGGTTATTTGAAACCTGCACCCCTTGCATTTACTTGATACGAGACTGTTTCAGGTGGACACAAGGATTTAGTTGGGGCTCTAAGTAGTAGTTGGGGTGTTAACTAATATCAGGGGATCGATTGCTTGTTTGTTTGAGAGAATAACGTCTCTCCATACGGTGCAACTGCACATGTTCCAGATCGACACAGTTTAATTTGCCAGTTTCCATACACTGCGGAAGACGGCTGTATTATTATTTTGATCACCGAAAATAAGCCAAAAAATAGTCGAAAAATAGAGCCAAACGGGCGTAAAGGGCGTAAAAACAACACCAAAAATGCCAAAAAAAAAAAACACGCCAAAAACAAACAAGCAGCCAAACAATCCTCAGACAAGCCCAAGCCCATCTTCATGTTTGTGACGTCACACATCTATTAATAGAGCCACATGATAGATGCATCGAATAAGCGAGGACAACAGGCTCCCTTGGAAAACAAGGTTCGGGCCATTTTTGGCAACATGTAAACGGAGGTAATTTCCACTGGGGAATTACGTAAGGCCAGGAAATTTAGTGTCAGCCAAGACAAATACGACCAGCACACGTGGACGTGTATGCCCCTATAAATACGGAATATGGGGGTATAGGAGACAACAGCTTGTGAGAATATCTTGTTTTAGGGACGTTTCAGCCCCACGCGTAAAGAGGACTTTTTCATTTTTTGCAATCTCTTGGTCTCATGTTCTGGCTGTCTATGAGGCACGCGTACAAGGTTATCCAGGAGAAAAGAGGGGGTGATGTGGGAGAGTCTGGGAGGCGCTGTGGGGGTGTTTTTGACGTAAAAAAGGTCTAAATAGGGTGAAAGAGCGGGTCTGGTTCCCCCAAAGTGTTTTTTTTTCTCGTTTTCCAGCCCCCGAACGCCCCAGAGACTTGTGCATTCCTATTCTACTTTTAGCAACATGCGCACGTCAAAGTTTCACCTCCAACTCTACTGGCACCCGTGCATATAAACATGTGGCTTAATAACGTGAATAAAATCGAGCGGAGAAACCTGTCCTTTGCACCAGACAAGACACTACCAGGTACACTACGACAAATCGCCACAGTCACAGACCTGAAGAGTCGCACACTGACGCAAGTGAGTATGAACAGGAGTGAAAAAGAGGTTTTGACCAAACCACAGAGGTGACCATCAGCACTTCAGCAGCACGACCAGTCAAGTCACTACGAGAGCAAAGTGGTGAGCTGGGTTGAGGTGTGTGAGCAAGTGGGTTTGACCTGTGTTTGTACTTCTCTTCTTCAACACACACAACCCATCCCAAACTCTTACAGCAATGGCTGCTACAGATCTAGAGGACTGATCAGGAGCTACTCAGCGAACGAACTACTCTCGTTCTGTGCTGTTTCTGAGTGTTCCACGTCTCTTTTCAGACCTCTGTTGTGGCCCGATCTACTACCAATGAGTATCGATTGACTGATTATGCTACCTACTGCTACCACACAAGTCACAATTCAGCTGTGACTTGAGTGATACTCAGCCAGTACTACAGACTGTGCTGAGATACAGACCAGCAGCTACTGGGTCAACTTGATGCCACTGTTATCATGGTGATCAGTCAGCTGTGTGGACTATGATGCTACATCAGTGGTTGTATGTTCAACAGCTACTGGTTGCTGTATGGCTCACACTAGTTGAGTCCACTCGAGACCTTCGGCCTCTCGTTCCGGTTTGGGTCCACTCGAGACCTTCGGCCTCTCGTTCCGGTTTGGGTCCACTCGAGACCTTCGGCCTCTCGTTCCCGGCTAACACAGTGTCCTACCACCACCCCCAAAACCCGTTCGAAGGCGAACGTCTCTCCGAATCGGACCACGAAGGGTACCACGATAACCACAACCCCCCCAACCTCAACCAGGACACCTCCTACCAACCCTCCTACGACTATACCCCCAACCATGCTCCCCAACCCCAACACGCACCCTACCCGGTGCCCACAGTCAACGTCAGTGGAGTCAGCCGCACAGCGTCCTCCAGCCACTACGAGCCCAGTGAGTACGGCTACACCGGCAACACCAACAACCTGTACCAGATGGACTCGCTGACTCCTAACCACACCATCAACGACTTCCACGAGCATGAGGGAGACATCACGCGGGCGTCTTTCCAGAACGACGACGACAGAGCTCCTCTGCGAGACGAGACTGGGTACCACGGCTACCAGGGACCCTTCCAGGGCGAAAACGAGCAGGTTCAGGCTCCTCTTCCCTACCCTTACCCTCATCATGGCCATGAGAGTCATGCTGATTCCACCACTGCCCTCCCCCAAGGTGAGCAGATTGGAGGTGAGTACATTGACTTGGCAGAGGCTCAGCGGGAGTTTATCGGAGACGTGTCCAACGGCACCCCCGAGCCGTCCTACAACACCATTCCCGAGGACGGCACTCTCAACGAGTACCACGAGGGAGTGTACGCCGGTCAGCCAGGCTACCCTGCCCCCGATTTCGACCCCAACTTCCCCAACTATGGCGACTCTCGAACCACCTCGCTCATGTCGACCGGATCTGATGGCTGGCAGCGACGTCAGCAGGTCAACCTCAAACGGTTCCCTACTCGAAAGGTCAAGCTGGCCAAAGGAGCCGTCTTCTCCACCGAGTACCCCGTCCCCTCGGCCATCAAAAACTCCATTTTGCCCGAGTACATTGACGCGGAAACCGGCCGAACCGAGTTCACCCACATGCGGTACACCGCTGCTACGTGCGATCCCGACGACTTCACGGTGGAAAACGGATACAAGCTGCGAGCCAACACCTATGGGCGGCAGACGGAGCTGCTTATCGCCATCACGTACTACAACGAAGACAAGGTGCTGACGGCCCGAACCATGTACGGCATTATGCAGAACGTGCGGGATATCTGTCGGCTGAAAAAGTCCGAGTTTTGGAAGAGTGGAGGCACCGAGCCTTGGCAGAAGATTGTTGTGTCGCTGGTGTTTGACGGTATCGATCCCTGTGACAAGGAGGTGCTGGATATGCTGGCCACCATTGGTCTGTACCAGGATGGAGTCATGAAGAAGGACATTGACGGAAAGGAGACAGTCGCGCACATCTTTGAGTACACCACTCAGCTGTGCGTGACGCCCAAGCAGCAGCTGGTCAAGCCCACGTCCAACGACCCCATGTCGCTGCCCCCGATCCAGATGATTTTCTGCCTCAAGCAGAAAAACTCAAAGAAAATCAACTCGCATCGGTGGCTGTTCAACGCGTTTGGCAAGATTCTCAAACCCGAGATTTTCATTTTGCTCGACGCAGGCACCAAGCCCGGCCCCAAGTCGATTCTGTACCTGTGGGAGTCGTTCTACAACAACAAAAACGTCGGAGGAGCGTGTGGCGAGATCCACGCCATGTTGGGTAAGGGCCACCGAAAGCTTCTCAACCCGCTGGTGGCGGCGCAGAACTTCGAGTACAAAATCTCAAACATTCTCGACAAGCCGCTGGAGTCGTCGTTTGGCTACGTGTCTGTGCTTCCCGGAGCTTTCTCGGCGTACCGGTACTCTGCCGTCGAAGGCCGTCCCCTGGAGCAGTACTTCCACGGCGACCACACGCTGGGAGCTCGTCTGGGCAAGAAGGGTATCGACGGAATGTCCATTTTCCGGAAAAACATGTTTTTGGCCGAAGACCGAATTCTGTGTTTCGAAGTCACCTTCAAGGCCGGCTGCAAGTGGCATCTGGCATACATCAAGCAGTCCAAGGCGGAGACAGATGTGCCCGAGGCCATTGACGAGTTTATTGGCCAGCGACGACGATGGCTGAACGGTTCATTTGCAGCCACTCTCTACTCTGTGGCCCACTTCCCCCGAATCTACCGGTCCAGACACAACCCTCTGCGAATGTTCTTTTTCCACATTCAGGAGATTTACAATCTGGTCAACCTGGTGCTGTCGTGGTTCTCTCTGGCGTCCTACTTCCTCACCACCACTGTTATCATGGACCTGGCTGCCAACCCTAGAAAGTACGGCGGAGACGACAACGCCAGGGGCTTCCCATTTGGAGATACAGCCTCGCCCATCATCTCGCTGATTCTCAAGTACCTGTACTGCGCCTGTCTTGTCATTTCGTTCATTCTCGCTCTCGGTAACCGACCCAAGGGTAGTAAAACCACCTACTACATCATGGTGTGTATCTTTGGCTGCATTCAGATTTACGTGTTGGTCATCTCCTTCTGGCTGGCGGCGAATGCGTTTATAGAGAACAAAATCACAAGCGCGTCCGACTTTTTCTCCGACTTCTTTGACTCCATCACCGGCCTGATTGTGGTTGCTCTGGCGTCCACCTACGGCCTGTACTTTATTTCCGGCATTCTCTACCTCGACCCCTGGCACTGCATCCACTCGTTCCCCCAGTACATGTTTTTCATGCAGTCGTTTGTCAACATTCTCAACGTGTTTGCCTTTTGCAACTGGCACGACGTGTCTTGGGGTACCAAGGGCTCGGATAAAGCCGACTCGCTGCCCTCCGTGGTGTCCAAGAAGGACAAGGAGGATGGCGAAGACGAGGCGGTGATTGAAGAAGCAGACAAGCCGCAAAAGGATATCGACTTGCAATTCCAGCAGGTGGTGAAACGAGCGCTGACGCCGTATAAGCCTCCTCCACCGGAAAAGTCGCTTAACCGAGACGACGAGAACCGAAACTTCCGAACCAACCTGGTGATTGTCTGGCTCATCACCAATGGTGCATTGGCGATCGGAGTCACGTCCCAGAGCATCCATGCTTTCGGCATTGATGCGTCGCAGACGACCAAGACGGCGTACTTTTTCGGCGCGCTCTTGTGGTCCACGGCGGTGGTGGCGTTGATTCGGTTTATTGGGTGTTTGTATTTTGTCATCAAGTCGACTTTTAAGCGGTTGATTGCGAAGCGTTAGACGATTTACGAGCGAAGCGAGTAAATCGTCGGAGAATGGGCTACAAGCGAAGCAAGTAGCTCTGCTGGAGTGATATAAATCACGTGGATAATGAGTATACAGCATGCTCACACAACTAACGGCTTTTGCCGTGGACAGTTTTGTAATTATTAAAATTGATACCTTGTTTAATTAAACACATTGTAGACGTGACGCCAGTTACAAGTAAGTTATATATGTCTTCTTTCAGCTTGTAGACAGTGCGTTGGGTATATCGATCTCACCATCCTAATGTACGTCTATCTTCAGGCTTGCAGTCACTGTACTACCGTAATTACAGTCTTCAAAAGCAGACCAAAGGGCTACATTTAATTGGACCTTTTTGAGGGTTCTAGGACTGTGCTCTACAGTCCATAGCTAGGTAGCCAAATCAAAATCGTCCCATTGACCAGCATCCAACAACCTCTGGAGCCTCTCATCCAACTTGCCCATACACTTATCAGACAGCCCCCATACTTCAAAAACGCCGTTGGAAAAGCCGG
The DNA here is from genome assembly GCA_900519075.1 of Yarrowia bubula. Classification (NCBI taxonomy): domain Eukaryota; kingdom Fungi; phylum Ascomycota; class Dipodascomycetes; order Dipodascales; genus Yarrowia; species Yarrowia bubula. The sequence continues at coordinate 487,506 of ULGX01000010.1, read as the reverse complement.
GAAGGTAGAAATCTCCAGCTCCTTCCACTCTTGTGATGGTTACAGTAGCTAGATCCAGTACCAGTTTATCTGCCAGTACAAACCGCTCAGCACCAAAACATTTACTGCCTTGGTAGCTTGTAAAGAAGTCCGCAGCTTGAAACACCCGATCGGCTCGGCTATAGCACTGGTTATCAGCCAAATCGAAGAAAACAGGCACCAGCTGTGGACCTCGAGAAAACCAATCGAGTCCGTTGAACTGGGCTACATGTGTCTGGACTTCAGTACTGGTAAACAGCTCAATGAATTTTTTCTGAGCCAAATCAGCCACTTTGAACGTTCTGCCAGCGTCAGAATCGGACCATGTGCCAAATCCACACTCTAGACCTCTGGAAAAATCCCCTGAATCAACATAGAACCCGTGGCCTTGTCTGAAATCAGGATACTCCAAAGGTAGTACATAGCACCTCTGTCCTACAGCAGCAATAACGGTACTGTTGCTCCAAAGCCCGTCGTAGTTGATCATGTCAGCCGGAAAAGTCGCTTCCACGCCTTTATACAAAACAGTGAACTTGTCGTTGTCCTCTTCAAGCACAAGCTCTTCCATCTCGGCCAGTTTTGCTTCAAAAGTACACACATTCAGAGCATATTCTCCCCGCAGGTTCATCTCGAAATGAGCACCATCTCCGAAACAGTTGACTAGACCTTTGTAGTCTGAAGGCAGTACATGTTCTGAGACTTTCACGGAGATTGGGGTCTGAGGAGTGGGTGAACAAGAGCTTGGAAGTTCATCTACAGACTCAATTCGAGTCCATTTTTCACTCTGGAGCCTTGCAGCAAACACCAGTACACAATCCAACCACGTGACCAGTTCCGATCCGCTTTCTCCAGGTTTGATCGTCGGATTTCGATCCTGCAACTTTTGTTTCTGCGTTTCTTGGCTTCTATGAAACATCCAGTACCCAAACCTGCTCACCAGACGCATAGAAACACACTCCTCCAGCTCACAGTGCCCGTACACCATTTGCACGAGCTCCAGAGGAAGGACTCCGTTGTTGCTACTCTCAAAACTGTTTGGATCCAGTTGAGAAGGTCGAGTTTTGAGCTCCTGAAGCGGAAACGGCAATTGTCGACGCAGCTCGTACTCTGCTTGTTTTAGACGGTCGTTGCTAGTCTAACAATACTTCGACTTGGAAGCCACATTGTTTGATACTGAGGTGAGTTTGGCAGCAGCCTTTTTCAGCTGCGAGATATCGGTAGCATCGTCTGTCTTCTTCCACTCCACCAGAAGCCGTGTGAGCTTCTCGACCGTTTCAGCTAGATCATCGGCCGTTACACTGTGTGCATTGTTGTAAGATCAGCATGCATAAAAAGTAGTGAAATTTGGACTAAAGAAACAAACTAAAAATTAGCCAAACTTTGCGGCTACAAAGAGGCTGTTATTAGCGTTACACAACTGGGAGTTCAAAAGTATGTTGAAAAAAAAGACGAATATGACCAAAAAAATTGAGCCCGACGTGGGGCTTGAACCCACAGCCTTGAGATAACTTAAGAAATAAGAGTCTCACGCTCTACCGATTGAGCTAGCCAGGCGCGACTCGAGTAGTGAAAAAAAGTGGACTTTCAATAAATACCAACGTGTTGCTTAGTAAGCGGAAATTTCGCATTAAAAGCTGACAAGCGAGTAACAATTATTTCTGTGGGAATTTGTGCCCTCAATAAACACTCCAATCAACTCCACTTGTCTCTACCCCCTCAGCTGACCCCACAGGAGGTATTTAAATTCGGGCAAATGTGGTGAAAGCGGTCTCATGCGGTGAAAAGGGTCTCACGGTACCAACGGTATACCCACTCCATTCTAAGACCATAAGGGCTGTCTTAGCGCTATCAGATGACCCTACCCCAACCCAACAAGAAAAAACAACCGCATTGTAATGCAACCCCCGCTTAGATGAAAAGGTAGAGAGAGGCATAGTTTAGGAGCAACGGGTGGGTGGAGGTGGTAAGAGTGGTGGTTTGTGAGTGTTCAGGTACAGTGTATTTGGACCGTACTTGTTTAGTTACCCAAGCAACAGCTATGACATAAGCCGTACTTCTACAAGAGCACAGCCCATCGTATGTGCTGTAGCTCATGTACTCGTATGTACGTACGTACTACACTCTCACTCGTATAGCCCCTCTGTCTCTCTCGACTCCTCTTTGTTCATTGTTCAACGTTGCTCTGACTGTGGAGACTGTGAGATGGAGTGTGAGAAGTGTTCGACTTGCGAGAACGGGGAGTTGCTTGCGAATCGAGTCAGCAAGGGTCAAGTCCGCAGGGGTCAAGTCAGAGTCAGCAACTCAGCAAGGGTATAGCTGTACGTTATGCCGTTTGGCAGCTACAAGTAGCTAAAAGCTTCTACGTCCCGAGTTCAATGTCGTATTGAGAGTATAGCGGTTAGAGAAGTTGTAAGAGAGTAGTTTGGAGAGCTGCTGGAGCTGGAGATGAAGTGATCGAAGCTGCTACACTTCTTCAAACACCTCTAAGGCCTCATTATGACCCAGTATGAGTCGGATATACACCATGTGATTACCCGAGGGGCTCGAAGCTTCAGACTCAGTACACCCCACTATAACTCTTTCTCCATCGTGTCAGCGTCACCAGGCAAGGCGTTATGACTCCCCCACTTTTCCCCGAATTCACTTCCAAGCCTGGCTTTTGAGCTGAGACACTCATTGTTCATCTGACCATAAATAAATGGGGTGAAAAAAAACAAAGCCAGTATTTTTTAACGTATGGTCTGCGTATTCAGAACGAGTCAGAACCACACCACACGAAACCGCGGCGATTTCTGGAATTTCTGGAGTTTCTCGATTTTCTCAAAACCAGCCCGCCCCCGTCACCACGGCAACATATTACCTACGACGCAGCCCGGTTGTTCTGACTGTGCAGAAACTCTGTTGCTGACAAGGGTCTAGAAAAGCTTTGGAAGCCTGTCTGCGGCGTTTATCCCCAAAAGGCTTTTTTTTTTTTAATGTCGATCCCACCAGCCAAGCGGAGTAGTCGGAGCTGAAAATAGCTCGGAAAACGGACCAATGTCACTTTGCAGACGAGTGGTGTTCTGTGCAACTTCCACTCTTTGTTGGAGGACACACCCAGCGGAACGACGTAACCGACTTAACCTCAACCTTTGTCAACTGTAAAAGTGCCGTTTGTGAGGTGTGAGTAACAAGATGAGCCATAGCGGTGTATCGATATTTGATGACGTAACGAAACCTGTACAGTATCGTACTGGTATGGATATATTAATGCACTTCCCAATGGGGATGCCAGTTCATGTCAAGCAGTGCCACATCAAACAAGGACAAGGTGGGAAGGGGTAATCCACGTTTATTTTAGAGGTTGGACGTTTTAGACATGTCCCAAGTCAGTCAAGGGCCGTTAACCGGGGTGGTTTACGATGTCAAAAAAAAAAAAATTCAGCAAAAAACCCAGTAAAAAATCAGCAAAAAACCAGCAAACTCGGAAAGTGAACTAAAACCACTAACAGCTCAGTGGATGTCCTGGATTTCTCCGTATACACAGCCTCTACGTTTGTATGCCTACGTTCATCACCATCTCTCACCTGCATGGAGTACGTCCGCCATACTTGCACCTCTTTGTCTTGGTGAAACAGCGCAAGACGTAATTATGGCAGGGTGGTGAGGAGAAACCCGAGAGAGACAGAAGATGTAGAGAAGCAAGGGAGAATCTTGAAGCAGAAAACAAGGTCACGCACCGCTCGTATGTCTGAGAGGGTGTCTTTGAACAGAATTTTGTAATTTTTTTTCCCTTTTTTCTGCCCTTTTTTGTGGCCTATTAATTAACCCACTCGCTTGTATTGTCGCTTGCACTGTGCACTGTGTGTACCTACATTCGCTAATCGTCCGACTTGCTGCACACTGATTGGGACGTGTCTTAGTCTGAAACAGTAGGTGGGGCAGCTATGACGTTCACACTGAGAGGCTTGGCTTGGCCAACACCAGGCACAACCATACTGCCCAGCTATTGTTCTGCGGCATTGGATTATCGTGCTTGTGCAAAGCGCTTGTTGAGTGTCGTCCACCCCACTTTTTTTTTTCTTGTCGACCCCACGGTGCAGCAAGCCAAAGTCAAAGTGGGCGACCAGGGTAAAATGAGGTAATGAGGGACAAGAGAGAGAGAATACCGCGCAGAAATAAACGCCTAGTCTCGGAACCTACGGTACAGAGTGACAAGCGACGGTGCAAAGCGTACTCGTACCCCACACATCGCTCAAAACCACTTTACGCACGCGGGAGTGGATCCCTGTGCGGATCTGAAGATCATCAAAAAGTGGCTGTAAAAAGAGATTGGCGAGAAAAAGAAATGCGCGGCATAAGCGAGTAAAAGCAGGCCTGAAAGACTCCACAGCTGCTGTTTGACTGACTCTGGCAATTCCCCCCCCCCCTACTATTCAACCACGTTCTGCCCCACCACAACAAAGGAGCCCCTCCAAACGTCTAAAAAGGTGCAAAAGTTTAGCAAAAGCCATTTAACCATTTAGGCTGGGCCCTTGTTGCAAGGTTTGCCTTGTCTCAGGTTTATACAGTGCAGACGGAGTGGGTGGGAAAAGTGGGAAAAATCGGAGAAAATAAACCGACATTACAGCTCGATTCTCCTGACTCTGGAGAACCCAGAACTGGTCTCAAAACACCCACAGCCCGTTTTCTGCCCATTCAATAGTCCCCATCCACCCTACCAATCAAGCTCAACTACACACCTGTTTGAGTTTAACTTAGTGTGATGGGCATGGTTTCGACGATACACCACGGAGAAGCGGCACTGAGTGATCGACTGGAAAGAGAAAAGCCATGTGAGCAGAGATACCCAGGGCAGAGAAAACACACCCAAACACACAGAAACAGCGTCCAACGTACACAAACACACACAGCACTGTCCAAACACCCCCCTCTCAACCCAACACCGTCTGTAACGTTGTCCACTACCACCTCCACCCCTGTTCGAAACCCTGTTCATCACATGCCGATCACTGCACCCCGCAATTCTATTCCCGAGTAGTCTGTCTCCAATAAACCTCAGCGTCAACGTAGTCTGCCCACATATAAATACCGATCGTCCTGCCCTCCAATATCCTCCTCATCACTCCAAGCTCTCTCTCCTCTATCCACAACTATGAAGTTCTCCGCCGTTGCCATTGCTGCCGTCGCATGCACCGCTGTCGCTGCCCCCGCTCCTCAGGCCCTCGTCACCCGAGACCTGCAGATTTCCGGCTCCAACGCCGCTGAGCTGGTCAAGGAGTACGCCCCCGTCTACACCCTTGCCCCCGGTGCCTTTGCTACCGCCACCCAGCCCGAGCCCATGGGCTTCCTCGACTTCTCCGGATACGTCAACTTCTTTGTTGGTCTGCTGCAGCTTGGTGGCCAGTTCATCAAGGATGGTGGACGAGCTCTGGTTGATCTGGACATCAACAAGGTCGGTTCCGCTGCCGTCAACTTCTTCCAGGGCCTGATGGTCTACTTCAACGCCTTCCTCGCCGCTGTGCAGCAGGGAACCAAGTTCGACAAGGCCGTCTACGAGTTCCTCATCAACTCCGGAATCAAGGACTTCCTCACCAACGTTGCCGCCTTCATCATCAACGTGTCCAAGAACATTCTCGAGTCTCCTCTGCTCGGCACCATCGTCAACCTCATCAAGCCCCTCGTCAAGTGGCTGTTTGGCGCCAAGCAGACCGTCCAGCAGAACCTTGGTGGAGCTGCCGACGTCACTGGCTTCGACCGAGCTCTCCTCGCTGCCCAGTCCTTCAACGCCGCCGCTTCCAAGAAGCTCGGCAACTAAGTCGCTCCAATGGAACAAGCTGCAGTCTTGCCAGAGGGGGGATTCTAACCTTTACTTCTTTACTTCGATTTATGATAATATTATACCTGCCGGTTTGGTCTATCACTCATGGAGGCAATGCGAAGCGTTGCCGACCAGTAGTACAACTTTAGGAGGCAATGCGCAGCGTTGCCGACAAGTAGCATCTTCTAGACAAGTAGCATCTTCTAGACAAGTAGCATCTTCTAGACAAGTAGCATCTTCTAGACAAGTAGCATCTTCTAGACAAGTAGCATCTTCTAGACAAGTAGCATCTTCTAGACAAGTAGCATCTTCTAGACAAGTAGCATCTTCTAGACAAGTAGCATCTTCTAGACAAGTAGCATCTTCTAGACAAGTAGCATCTTCTAGACAAGTAGCATCTTCTAGACAAGTAGCATCTTCTAGACAAGTAGCATCTTCTAGACAAGTAGCATCTTCTAGACAAGTAGCATCTTCTAGACAAGTAGCATCTTCTAGACAAGTAGCATCTTCTAGACAAGTAGCATCTTCTAGACAAGTAGCATCTTCTAGACAAGTAGCATCTTCTAGACAAGTAGCATCTTCTAGACAAGTAGCATCTTCTAGACAGTAACTTCTTCTAGACAGTAGGTTCTTGTAATACGTCGTATCCCGTAATTTTTAGACCGCCCCACTCAGCCGATCTATAAACCAGTAGACCTACCGCAGATCATAAACAGCCCTTTGCCAAGTTGGAAATAGAGCTGTTGAAGACCATACTTGTTGCTTTGCCAGTTGTATCCCTGATGCTGGGTGTTTTTTTTTTCTTTTTTTTTTTCTAGTTCTCTATGCTATGCGCCCATTTCTTTCCATGAGCCCTCATGGGATCTCCAGACGATCTTTCCTCCTGGCGTAGATCTTTGCCCGCCAGTGATAAAAGACGAAATTACCAAAATCAATGTTTCTCCACGGTGTTGGAGGTGAGTATTTACTCATATGATGATCAGCTCTCTCCCCACACTTGTCTTCTCCGCCCTCATTCAGAGGTCTCACATTAACCATTTTAAACCATTTATAAACAAGGCGTTAACTTAAGCCGTAAGCCTGAGGTTGAGCCAGAGTCAGAGTCAGAGGTTGAGTTATACAGCAGCTTAACCAAGTGACTGAAAGAGGAGTGAGTAAGACAGTGTTGTAGTTGGGGTAGGGCAGGTATTTTGCAGGCATTTTACAGGCATTTTCCTGCCATTTATTAACCACCTCTTGCCCTATTATCAAAATACTGATTACTCATTAAACGTAAACGCAGTGCCTGGTCGATCTGTCGATCTATTTGCAAATTTGCGGAAGCTCGGTCATAGCAACTCCGCGGGTTGTAAATAAATGAGCGGTGGAAAAAGCAATAAAAAAACAGGAAAAAATACAGAAAATGTTGTACTGTGGTTGTTCAAAAACACATCCCAAACGGTCACTGCATCCGTCAAAATTAGCGCATGTAATTTATGCCACCCTGACTAACGCAACCTCCGCACGTTGCATGCTATTAATTAAAACGATTTTAAAACAGCCCAAGCAATCAAGTGGTGGAAAAAGCTCGACAAAGGCATCCGTTTCACACGGTTTCAAGACATGATTCACCCAACACGATGACCAAGACAGCGCTGTTTTAATGTCTCGGGCGTGCGGCTGAGCGTGCCAGCTATCTTGTTTTAGCGGCTGTTATTAGGGAGATTATTAGTGGCCATTTTTTTAGTCCCGTTTTTGGCGTTTTTTGGTGCTGTTTTTCGTTTTTCGTTTTTTTTAGCCCCGCATTATTGTCTCTCCCAATCGGGATTTTCCATGGACGCAAAAGGCAATGTTGAGACCTTGCTGTATGAGAAACGAAAAGTAAACACCGACGACGACGGAAATAAATACAAAAGAGAGGGGTGAAACAGAAACAGCAGAAGGGGTGTGGGTCGTCTCGTACTGAGAGAGATACGTAAGACATGATTCAGATGGAGTAAATAGGACGGAAATGGATTTTCGAGTTATTTTTAGTCGGCTGTTGTTGACTTTTTTTTGGCCCATTTTTCGGTGATTTTTCGACTAATTTTGGCAGTCGAAATTGCAATTGTCCCTGACAAGGCAAGGCTGAGCCACTATGACCACGCTACTGTACCAGGTGCTCGTTGTGGGGAAGACACTAGAGTAGCCGCGTAATTAGACGGTGTAGATAAGGGCATATCATGAGAATATACAGTACCCATACAGTAGTGACTCAGGTGATCACTGTGTGGGGGTGTCTTTTTACAATGTTGTTATTTCATCCCACCATCATTCCTCAATAAGACATAACATCACCACCCTGGTCAACAGACCCTGTAATTTGGAAACCTAACACAGCCACACTTTTTGAGCGTTTGACGTATTTTCTATCATAGATAATAACCGATGAAACGTGGCAGGTGTCTGGATCGTGTGCCAGACGTGATTAGCGCCTAGAAAATGAAATACAAGGTCTGGACAAGCTCATGTCAATACAAGAGAGTTTAACGTTAGTCATCGGAAATGTTATACGGGGTTAACTAAAGGTGACGAAGAAGGTGGCTGTATCTCGAGATTTTTGTACTGAAGGAAGGGATTTTTTTGAGATATTTGTCGTGAAACTAGTGTGATTAGTCATATTTCACAAAAATTAGATCCGCCAAGTCACAGTAACACCCAAGTTGATTTTTTCGTCAACTAAATCTTAACTAAACCGTATAAGCAGTATATCAGCCTATATAGCCCCCAAACAGATGAAAAAAATACCAAAAAAATCACAAAAAGACGCTCGTACAGATAAAATAGTACTTTCCTCACTTCTATCCTCCGTCGTGTCAATTGCTCTGGACAAGCTTCAGGTTGCTCCACAGGCGGCTGCTTTTGAAAAAAGAAAAAGCTTTCGAGGCACTCAGGCACCCCTTAGCTCGTATGGTCTTCTATAGTTCTCGTACTGCTTAGCTGGTGGCTCCTTACAGGGGTGTTTTATTAACTGATCACTCTTACTTTTCCAAAGCAGTCGTATTAATTACAGGGGTCAGTTGTACTGTAGTCTAGACACACACGATAAGCACTCTCTGTTAATTATGTACATTTTTCCCCCGTTTTTTTACAGCTACCATTACACGACGGCTCGCCCTCGTACAACGGAGCATCCATCTCCTCCTGGGTGAGCTGCTCCCACACCCAGGGCTGGTTTGCAGGTCTAGGGTTCTTTTTGACCCATTTCTGGAACCCTGGCTGCTTTCTGGCCAGCGAATCAGGGGACTCGATTCTGTCGCCTTCATTGACATCTTCCTCCCAGAAATCTCGATCCAGCGACATGTTGTGTCGAATGACTGTGTAGTAAGGGCCAAAGACAATGAGGGTCCAGAACACTCGCTTAAAGATGCTGTCATGATGGTAGGGGAACATTTTCGTCAGCCACTCAATGGTGTACTTGTGGATACGAAGCTCGCCGTTGACAATTCCAGCCACAGCCAAGTCAGGCATGTGTTCTGTCAACGTGTCAACCACCATCATCTGCGACTTGTCCTTGAGGTCCGCCACATGAATCAACCCTCCTCCATCATTGTACATGCCGAGAAAGTTGTCGTAAACGGCATCCTGGTAGCCCACTTCGGATGTGGCAAAGTAGTCCTTGTCCAGATCGTTCGGCTTCTCGTCGTAAATGTCAAACAACTGAGGACTGATGAGCCGGTACTGTCCTTTATGGCAAATCAACATGTGGTTCCAATTGGACGGATATCGGGGATCATTGGCATGAACCACCATACGTTTTCCTTCTCTAATCACCTCTAGTCTCACAGGAGACTCATGGAACTTCCAGAGCAGAAAAACGTCCGATCCACAGACCATCAAGAAATCGTCTCTTGAGTAAGTCGGACTCACCATTTCCAGAGTGAAGGAAAAGTCAGGTTGCAACCCAGGTGAGTTGGCGTACTTGCCCAGCATGATAGAGCCCATATCTGTAACACACAGAATACACACCAGCACATGAGGGTTGCCTCGAACGTACGGCATGGCATATTGAGCTTGTTCCATGGGGTATCCGTTGGCTCGAATGTGGTGTACTTTGTTCCACGTTTCAGGCACGTTGAGCTGCATCTGTAGCCCCCATCGAGACATGAGAATCGAATTCTGAACCCGAAAGTCGTCTGAAGGGTACGTGTTGTCGTTTTTCAGGTTGACAAAGGCGTCACCCACTTTGAACCCGTTGTGGTACCACCGTAAACCCGACGCAAACTGGTAATGCGGCTTGCACACCATGTAAAAGTCCGGTGGCAGAAACTCGTCGTACCGAATGTCGTAAAAGGCAGGCTTCAGGTCGCGCAAATAGTCCATACTGGACACCCTGGGCTCGTCATGAGTCACAATACTCAGCGCCTTTTGCCGCCACGTGGTGTAGTACTCTGGTTTGCGTCCAAACGGAAACAGAGGCTTGACGACTTCATCTTCAACAGCTCTTCTGTAGTCGAGATCAGATAACGAGTTGCGCCACTGTGTACACACTTCGGAAATAGCCAGCACAGAGCGAACATTGAGATGTCGAGCAATCAGCGAAATGATATCTGCCGGAAGACCGGCGTACAGGTTTTCCGGAGGACTCATGGTGAAGCAGTAGAGAGAAGACGGTGTTGTTTAAGAACAAAACCGTTTAGTAAAATAAGCTTCTAAACAAAAGTCATTACTGGGGTAACGAGGTGTAAGGTGATCTGAATGTCAAATACTCCTTACACTCAGTTCCAACACAACACAGCCAAAACTGCTCCAAAAACAAAATCTCAAGTTGCACAAACACTCCTCTGACCGCCAGCAACACTGGGAGCTAGTCAGTTTTTCCGTAGCTCGTTTTCCCACCCATAGGGCTCATTAAAGTTTCATGCACGAAACGGTCACCCCACATAACGCGTATTATAGACTTTTTAATTTCCGAGCCGCACGTTTACCTCGACGGAAATGGTCCATCAAGGTCGATGGGTATTTGGCCAATCTGGATTTTGAGAGTTGCAAAAGAAGCTCCTCGATGAGAGGATTCCAGGGAGGTGCGATAGAGCTTGGTAGCTGCACTAGAGGAGCTGAAATGAACAAAACGAGGTGGCGTATCTAACACGGGCACTTTGAAAACATGAAATGTGCTCCACTCTTCACCATGTTATCGCTGTAACGAGTGAATAGTTGTATTCTGCTCTCTAAGCCTCTAGCTTCAAAAGGTACTATTCAGAATAGCCATAGCTCGATTTATTACCCGAAACTGGAGTGCCTAAAACCGACCCTCAGCCGTGCGGCTCGGCAATTCAACGGACTTATGCATTAAGGATGTTGTAACATCTGTATAGAAACAAAACATCCAATACATCGCCCAGTAGCGAAATGCATTTATATGTGAACTAAAAGTGAGAGCTAAGGTGTTGGTGTTCACAGAAGCTGTACTGTCTTCCTTATAGTTTTATATAATCACTGTACGTAGTACCAGTACCTGGTAGGTAATTACAGGTTTGTATGAGACCACGTGCCAGACTCACTATGTATGCCACATTCACCATGCTACGCTTGGCTGGGTGAAAAAATTGCTGTAATTATCTATGTATTTCGTGTGTATTTTTTGGTGCCTGACTCGCATTCGCATTCCATATTCACCATCACTGCACTCATCACCATGTTGAAAATCTATGTATATGTATTTTTATGTATTTTGTGTGTACGTTCAGGTACACCAGACTCGCATGCGCATTCCATATTCACCATGCTACCGCATGGTTCACATGTTCATGGCATGGCTCGTCACTCATCACTCCAACTCCTTCTTCCTCTCCACCACATACTCCAAACACTGCTTCTTTGTCCCCTCGGGATTGGTAAACTGCCACACCACCACATCATTCAACAAAGTCGCCAGCCACTTTCCCGGCTTTGCCTGCAACGCACCCATAATCTCCTTTCCGTTGACCAACGGCTTGATATTCCATGCATCGTCCACCTTTTGCTCCTCAATTTCACTCACCAAAGCCGAGTACTGAGACAGTGTCGTGTCCATATCAGCACCCTCCACAACAGTAAGCTGAGCAGCAAACAGAACGTTAGCAGTCCAATGCTCACCACACTTCCTCACCAATTGCGCCAAATCGGCTCTAGACGGCTTGACACCCCCATTGACACCCTCCACAGCTGCTCGAATCCCATCAACATTGTTGATAGCTGCCACCACCACATCTCCATCATGGGTACTCCACTTGATACCCTCTCTGACGATCTGAAACAGCGCCAAACAGGGCTTGTTCTTTTCAGTGACGGCTGGCGTTTTGCCCCAGGGGTACAAGGCACACAAGGCCCACGTGTGTTTTTTGGTATCTCCAGAGTACGCCATGAACAGCTTGTCATGCAGCTTTTCACTACTCCGAACCGCCGTCCACGTGTCCACCGCTTTAGACAATTTGAACTCAGGTTGCACCGTCTCTTTCACGGCAAACTTGGAGGGCAAGCCAAAGATCTCCTTCTCAAGCCCCAGCTGTGCAATCAATCTCAAGCCATAATCCGGAGAAGGGCCGGTGAACATTTTGTCCAGCTCAATGCCCACTCTCTCACGCGAGATCTTGGTCTCCAGCGCCTTTTTGATATCCTCTCCACTGACAATGGCCTCAATGGCTTCGGGAGCCAGTTGGAAATTGAACCGGGCCGCAAACCGGATCAGCCGAAGGACCCGCAGAGGGTCGTCTTTGAAGGTCTGTTTGGGAGCAAGAGGGGTGCGCAGAATGCCCTCTTCCAGGTCCGCCAAGCCCCGTCCAGTCAGATCTTCCACTTTTTTTTCCTGCAGGTTGTAAAACAGAGCGTTGAGAGTAGCATCACGTCGGTAAGCGTCCTCTTCAGCAGTACCGAATTGCACGACAGGAACACGGCTCTCATCAGAGTACTCCTCGCTTCGTAGATTCACAAAATCCACGTCAAGTCCGAATAAATTCGTCGTGGCAGTCTCCAGATGCTTGCTCTTGTCGGGGTTCAATTTAATCGTATGTTTAGATCGAAGCTCATCAGGGTAAGATCCAGGGTTGGCTGAGATCCACGCATGCAGCTGGTCGACGAATTCAGCGCCAGTCAGAGAGTTGATGGCAATATCGATATCGTTGCTGTGCTGACCTAGCAGTTTATCTCTGACCCAGCCGCCTGTAAACCGTAGAGTCAGGGGATCTTTTGAGACGTTTTTCGAGTCCCAGTCGCGGCCAAATTTGACCAGCAAGTCGCTGAGACGCGCTTCTGTGTCGTTGAGCGTGATGGAGGTCATGACCGAAGAATGGAGCGTGCGAACGTGCCGGAGAAGTAGTGGCTGAAGACGCAGCATGGACGGTGGAAAATGTGCAGCGATTTAGGTTTGCCTAAAATGGGCTAAGTAATCTAGTTGGGGAAATAGTTGGGGTTTAGTTGAACGGTGGCGGGAGTTGGGAAATGACACACGAATGTTGGTGAATGGTGGTGGAATGTACTTGTGTTGGTTTGCTGCGTTTTGGGGTGGTTGTGGAGCTGTTGGTAGGGTGTAGGAGAGGTCTTGTATTATGGTGCTAAGCAGAGTGATCTGGACAGAAATAGTCATGTGACTGGATAGTGGGCAAGACTGGAGGTAGGTGTGACCGGGGAGATTCAAGCTATCTACTTTTTATTCAACTGCGAGCACTATTCAACGAGATATGACAGTTACAAGTTTCGTCAACTAAACTCCAACTACCACCCACTAAACCAACAATGATTATACTTCCGACTCAGTTATTCAACAAAACCCAACTAATTTTGCAAGTGCAAAAACTGATTCTCAGGTTTTCTTCTATCCTTGTTGCCATTGGCTGCTTCATCTCTGACAGCTCTAGAATCCCAGAAAGGAATATCACAAGCCTGTTTAAAAGACGTGAAAAAAAAAAGAAAAAAGGCTTTTACAAAAGAGGACGAGTGCGTTTGACAGCCATGACGAAATATAAACACAAACAAAGAAAATACAAGCGCATATGGTACAAAAACACCGTCACGTGACCCTACGATTTTTTCCAGTCAATTTTTTCAGTCATAATCGTTCTACCATGTTCCATTGGGCCACGCGAAACCACTTTGTTTACGTGACGTATGCAGCTGTCAGATCGGTTGCCTGGTTACGCGACAAGGGGGAAACAAAAGGCACAGTGGGTAAGAGTGAGGAGAGGGCTATCGAATGAGCTGATTTTAAGGGTAGCTTTGTTATGTAAAATGTGTACTTGTAGCCCAGTATATGACTGTTCTTAAGGTATAGCCTAATGGTAAGAGCTGTGCCTATAACAGTACAACAATAGAACCAGTAACATTATTTTTTCTCACTATACCCCTTGCTTATTTGACATATCTATGCCTATACAACACTTGTATTTGTGTTACTCACTCTCTTCATTCACTATGGACTACCAACACTGGCTGGTAACCACCCTCTCTCTCCTCAACAGCCTGGAGTACAGAGCTACAGCTTGGGGAGCTGAAGTTGGACTTGAATTTTCGTCAGCCATCTTCAAATCTCACTGCAAACGGTTCTACAAGTGTTCAAAGTACGATGAACAAACCATTGAAGAGTACATTCTGCGGTACTGTCATCAGACCATCAGAAGTACCCTTTCAAGCACAGAAACGCTTCCAAAGTTTTGTTCCTGGCAGCTACTAGCTACTCTATTGACACACGGACTTCGCACAGGCGCTATTTTTTCTCTGGAGCAAAAAACGGACTTTAGAGCGTTGCTCAAGTTCTACGACAATGCGGGAAACAAGTTTGTGGACGGTCTGGAGGTGCAATTGACTGTTTGGATGCGGTCGTTGCCTAAAGAGACGCTGAATTATGCATATCTCCTAATGTCTGAAAAATACCCCCACAGAACAGCTGCAGAATGGCGAGACATTCATGTGCAAAACATAAACGTCATTTCAGGAAGACATGACCAGAGACGGTACAAGGACAACTACGAGCACTTCTCCAAACGGTTCCCAGGGTGCTATACGAGAATGAAATCGAAAATCCACGATGAAATTCTGCTCAGAGTGGGGGGTTTAAGAGACATTGCTGCTAAGTACGTGCATAAAAGTACCCGCCAATGGAAAAACATACAGACCTCTCTGACACATCTGGACTTCGATATCGCCTCCATCTACAACGAAACAGCCTGGAACGAGTTTTACAAAACAGCTATTAAACGCTACTCGTGGATACAAGAGGATGTTGGTATGGAAGATAACCCTATCAAGATAGAAGACGAGACAGAAGAACCGGTGTGGAAAGTAGCTGAAGAGCCAAAAAATGAATCTCTAGATACTGTCGTCCGTCTGCTTACTAGTGAGAAAAATCTGGAAAACCTAGGAGCTGCAGAAATACTCCTAAAACTGCTTCCAAAGGCCATGGAGAAAGATGACTTTGGTAAGCGGGAAAAGGCATATACACAGCTCAAAAAACTGGCTAGTGGGATGGAAAATGATGAGGAGTTTGATAAGCAGTTTTTCATTCAGAAGAGAGTGCAGACACAGAAACACGAGTATCCGGTGCATTATTTTGTCCAACATTGCAGGCAAATGGGTGATCCAAGAATACGCCGTGAACAACAATCACGTGATTTTGAACATCAAGCTGTGTCACGTGATTTTGAACAACATACTGTGTCACGTGACTTACACTCAGCTGGTTCGACTCAGACTGTGCCTCAACCAGCAGCTGAACCACAGTCACGTGACTTTCAACATACACTATCACGTGACTTCCAGCCAACAGTGTCACATGACTTTTGCTCTACTGGCTCTTCTCGAGCTGCCTCACATGGCTCTGGAGCACTATCTGGGTCACGTGCTGAACCCGTGTCACGTGACCAACCTCAGACTACGTCACGTGACTTCAAACCATACAAATCACGTGACTCTGCCACTCGTCCTACTACATCCTCAACCCAAGCCGAACGCAACTTCAGAGCTCGTCAGATCCCAGCCAGTTGGCCAGATGAGCCGAGTCAGAGTTGGTCACGTGACCAGAACCAGAATTACGAGTCACGTGACACTGTTCAAAACTATAGCGGGTCACGTGACTTGCCATTGTATGACTCTGTTACTGGAGCTGTCGCTGGAGTTGCTGGACTGTCACGTGCACGGGATACATCACGTGACTCTTCGCAGAGTTCATTTTCGTCACGTGACTCAGCTTCACGTGACTCTGGAAGTTTGCGTGACCCCGGAAGCTCCAGTTCCCACTCCTCCTCCTCCTTTGGCAGTCCACGCTCCTCAGACACGTGCAGCTCACGTGACTCATACTCGACATCACGTGACACGCCGTTTAAATCACGTGACTCGACTCCTCCCCTCGTCTTCCCTACTTCTGTGCAGTTCACTTCTACACCTGAAAACGAGCGACCCAGAGAACGAGATGAACGGTACAGAAAAGAGCTCAATGTGAACAAAAGAATACTGAAACCTGCAGTTTCGCCTTCTCCGTCCGTTGCTAGGAAGCACTCGTTTGTTAAAAAGCCCCCAACTACTTCTATCCACTCAGCTACTAGAATGGCTATGGCTCAGAGTAGTAATAAGAGTGTCAAAAGTAGTCCTCTGAGAAATACAATCTTGCCGTTTTCGTCTCAGGAGTTTAATTCCAGTGTGGCTGATGGGTATGAGAGGGCGAAGTATTGATATTGAAAGAAACAAACAAACAAAAAAAAAACAAAAAACAAAAAACAAAAAACTGGTTTTAATAGGAATAAATGTGTTCAAATACGATGAATTGGTGTAGTTAAGAGATTACGAGCTACATTGTTACCTTGTTGCTCTTCATTAGGCATACTTGTACTCCAGTGTATTTCTGGTTTCGTGGTTTTTTTTGTTAACTCCGCAAGTCCGGAATTTCCGAGCCGCACGGCTGGGGGTGCAGTTTTGGCGTCTTTCGTTTTGGGTAAAAATCGAGCTAGGGGGATTCTGAAGAGTGCATTTTGGAGAAGAGAACGAGGGGAGGAGAATGCAAGTGAAAGAATTGTATTTGCTTGATCAAGGCGGAAGATGTGGGGGTGTAAAGGTGAGAAGCTGTTGGTTGAAATAAGGCCAAGTAAATTAGAGTCGTCAACAAATGGTAACTAACATGGTCAAGTACAACCCACCTATCAATGAATATTTAATTAATGCACAGTAAGTATGAGCGCCTTTACTAGGTGAAGCACTCAAATCATCAAATACAGCTCTCTCTAATGTGACAGCCAGATACCCAGAGTGTAGATCACCGCTGCTAGCATGTGATTGGTTTGCATACATAAGGACTTAGTCATACAAGCGTTTGACAAGTTAGCCAGTAGCGTGAGTTACAAAAAAGCAAATATTCGGCCGAGATAGTCACCCAATGCTGTATCTGGAACCAATTGGACCTCAATTGACGATATAGGACCAATGACCGTCTTCCGGTACTCTAGACATAGCTGACACAATTCTGCACTGCTATAATATGCCCAGTACCGGTACCTTACAGGTGATTTTCGTGCAGCTCAACATCAACTGAGACACTCAGACGACTCCCCCGTGAACTCTGAGGATGGTAGGTGAGAAGTCACGGTAGAGGTTAGATTTTTCGACAGAATGTAGCACTGGTCACGTGCTCTCCTGTGATTTTTTCCAAATTCCAATCACGTGACTATTACCAGAGATCCCTCTAATAAGCATTTAGCCTTTGGGATGACGCCTTCAAGACAAGGAAACGTCAAGTAAACATCAAGTAAAGTCTAATTGAAAAAGACGCAATTTGTTTAAAGAGTTTGATTGAGCACAACTCACCACAGAGAAGAGCTACAGGAAAACTAAGCACATAGCCAAGCTCCCCTGAGTTTTGTCTTCCGAACTATACCATTCTTGTCCTTATCGCCTACGATCTACCCCAATCCCATCTCACGCACGGCTCTCATGTCTTGGCTACATTGGTATCTTAACCTTAATGAAATATATATAAACCTGAGCGAGACACCCAGTCGTGACTAGCAATGAAATTCACCACTCTAACAGCCCTATTTTCTCTGGCCACTGCCTACCCCTCTTACGACTATGTTCTGAAACAAAACTCCGGCAATGTTCACAGTGTCTGGGTTGATTTCGTGCAAGACGTGTCCTCCGAGCTCCAAGAAGAGCTCTACAACAACTGGCTGGCTCATATTGACGAATGGACGTATTTCAGGGACTGGAACCGAGACGAGTATGACGTGATTCTGACGGAAAACCTGTCCGACGAAGAAACTGGAGACATTTATGCCGATGTCGTAGCTGATATGATCTTCTGTGCCCAGCCCTATGGACTGGTTCCTAGTGACTGGAAGGCAAAGAATGCTGAGTGTGTAGGAGGCAACATTTTCCAGCAACTTGGAGACAAGTATGAGGCGGTGAGAAGAGCAGAGTACCAGGCGTATCTTCTGGAGAACATGGAGAAGAAACCGGCTTATTACCTGGAGATGAAACAGCTGGAGGCTGCGAGAGCTGCAAAGATTGCAGCTGGTGAGGAGGTGCAGTATGTGAACGGGGAGTATCATGTTGTCAAGCAGTTTCAGTAGTTGATGAGATTTTTTAAAAGTGAAAATAAAGGGTGTAGTGTTGTAGAGGAGGTCGAGTGGAGTAGAATGGTATGGAAATGTCGCACTTTTCTTATACAAAATCTGGAGTAGCAGCGATAGAAGATGAAAAACAGAAGACACTAGATGAGTCAAAACAAGAGTAACGTGACTATAATTTTAACTGGTGGCTAATTGAGGCCGTTGTATTTCAGGGCCACAAAAACTAAGCTCCTGGATAGTTGTAGCGTGCTACTGATGGGCAGTTTTGTTGGATCATGTCAGCTGGACCTTACGATATTGGAATGAACAATACAGCTCCCACAGGCACAATTGAGCAAAACGAAGTACACAGATCGAGTCGTGAGAGCCAGGGCTGTCTTTCCAAGCCCATATGAGGAAATTCGGGTAAAAAAAGGATTCATTTTGTGAGGGTTGTGTTGTAACTACACTGAGCCCATACAGTACCGGTAGCTCAAAGGCCAGTGAAACAAAATATGCTGCATTTAGATGTTACATAAGTGACACTCAGGTTCACCTTTATTAGTTATCCATTACTGTAGCTTCAGTGTAACAGCATCCATGTGTACTCTATAATAAGAGAGTCAGAGTACATACAGCACGGTGTACACTACCACCCCAGCTTATACTGGACTATACAAGACATAGACGAACATCCACTGTACCACCAGTTACATCACAGCAACAATAACATCTATATGTATCTAGCTACTCTGAAGGGCCACTGTTTATGACAGTTGGGCTTACAGGTCTAAACTTGCATTCAACTTGATTGAATACACTTCTGTCTTCTCCCAACATAGAGATCTCTAAAACACAACTACAGCCAACTCTACAACACAGCGTCTCAAGGGTATAAGAAATGGATAAAAATATGTACAGTAATATTTACAAGCAGGCAGTAAGCAGAAATAGCAAACAGCCAGTGATAATAGTGCTAGCAATAAATAGCCAGCAAAAATAATAAGTCATCAGTGAGCTGTAGAGACAGCCATCAGTAGCTGAGAGACAGCCAGTAGTAGCTATGGTGAACAGGCAACTGCTTCGCAGCTGCCCCAGTGAGCAGAGAAAACATGCTGACTTCGTCAGCCCTGTTTTCTTCCGCTACCCACTACACGTCTCACAACTCGCCTCCGGCACCAACGAACACGCTCTCGGACTCTCATCATAAATCTCATACAGATCCTCTCTCTTCCCCCTCCTCTCCAACTCGTTCTCAGCTCTCCTCTTGGCCGAATTGACCAACATATCTCTAGAGCTGGGTGTGGAAGCACGAGTTGACGGTCCAGAGGGACTTTCTGAAGCCCAAGGCATGGCTGGAGGCTCATAAAGGACTTCTTCAAGTTGACCAGTGGGTTCAGAGATGTTCTCTAGTAGTGATTTATCCACCGTAAACTGAATGGCAGCAGCTGCTGGGGGAGTTCTCAAATAATACATGCCTGTTTTGAGACCCGTTTTCCAGCCGTGGAAATGCATGGCTGTGATTTTGCCGTGAGTGATTTCCGGCATGAAAATATTCAAGCTCTGTGATTGGTCAATGTACGGAGCTCTAGCTGCTGCCATATCAATGATACTCCTGGCTTTGATCTCCCAAGCTGTACGGTAGACTGCTCTGATCTTCTCGGGGATCTGGGTAATGGACTGAACAGAGCCGTTATCGTGAATGATCCGGTTCTTCATCTCTTCATTCCACATTCCCAGCTTGATGAGATCTTTCATCAGCCATTGGTTGACCACTAGAAACTCTCCAGCTTGCACTCTTCGGAGATAAATGTTGGAAGTGTACGGCTCAAAACACTCATTGTGGCCTAGAATCTGAGAGGTGGAAGCTGTAGGCATAGGAGCTACCAGCAGCGAGTTTCGCATACCGTGTTTGCTCAGTTTGGTTTTCAGTAAACTCCAATCCCACAAATCAGAAGGAGTCTTGTCCCATAAATCAAACTGCAGTTTACCCTGACTAGCAGGACTTCCCTGGTACGATTCATAAGGGCCCAACTCAGCAGCTAGCTCAATGGAAGCCTCACAAGCAGCATGGTAGATGGTTTCAAAAATGAGTACGTTCAGTTCTGACGCTTCAGGAGAGTCATATGGCATTTGCAGTTTCATAAACACATCAGCAAGGCCCTGAACACCCACTGCAACAGGTCTATGACGCTTGTTACTAGTCTCTGCTTCTTTGACAGGGTAACAGTTTGCATCAATGATACAGTTGAGGTTACGAGTCATGTGCTTGACTGTTTTGTGGAGACCTCCAAAATCGTAGAATGCAACTACAGACCTACCTGGTTTCGAGGCTGAAACAACAGTCTCATTGGTCAGAATTTCGTGAGTGCCATTTTTCAACACGACAAACTCAGGCAAAGCCACAGATGCAAGATTACACACAGCAACCTCTTCCGGAGACGAGTACTGGATGATTTCCGTGCACAAATTCGACGATTTGATCGTGCCCAAATTCTGTTGGTTCGATTTCGCGTTACAGCTGTCTTTATACAGCATGAACGGTCCTCCAGTTTCAATCTGGCTGGTTAAAATCGCCTTGAACAGCTCCTGGGCGTTGATTTGCGAATTATACAATCCCTTTCGCTCGTATTCATCGTACAAACGCTCGAAATCCTCTCCCCAGACATCAGCCAGACCTGGGGCTCTTCTGGGGCAGAACAGCGACCATTTTTCGCCGTTTTCGACTTTTTTCATGAACAAATCAGGCACCCACAGCGCATAAAACAGGTCGCGAGCTCGGTTCTCTTCAGCTCCATGGTTTTTGCGCAAATTGAGAAAATCAAGAATATCCGCATGCCAAGGCTCCAAGTAAACAGCAAAAGCTCCAGGTCGTTTGTTTCCCCCTTGATCCACGTACCGAGCGGTGTTATTGAACACTCGTAGCATCGGAACTATACCAGAAGACCTCCCTTGAGAGCCTGTAATGAGAGCTCCCTTGGCTCTGATGTTGTGTATATGCAGACCTATTCCTCCAGCTGTTTTGGAGATTTGCGCACACGTTTTCAGCGTATCATAGATACCGTCAATCGAGTCTGCTGCCATGGCAACGAGAAAGCACGACGAAAGCTGGCCCTGAGGAGTACCTGCGTTGAACAGTGTAGGAGAGGCGTGTGTGAACTTCCTCAACGATAGAGCAGAGTACGTTTCGAGAACCTTGGTGGTATCGTCTCCGTGGATAGCCAGAGCCACTCTCATGAGCATCTGCTGGGGTCTTTCCACCACTCTTGTCTGGATTCTCAAAAGGTATGATTTCTCAAGAGTCTTGAAACCAAAGTAGGAGTAGGTGAGGTCTCTGGAGTAGTCGATAGCCGGTTCCAGAGTCGCAGCGTATTTCTCAGCCAGTTCCATAAGCTCGTCGGTTATCAGCGGAGCTGGATCGCCGTTTTCATCTCTGTTCTGATGCAGCTCCTTCATACTGGCGACAAAGCTGCTGGACGTCTGTTTGTGCAGATTCGACACCGATAGCCGGGCAGCCAGCACTCCGTAGTCCGGGTGACGGGTGATCAGAGCCGCTGCGGTTTCTGAAGCCAGGTTGTTGAGCTCCACAGTCGATACTCCGTCAAAAGCGCCGTCCACTGTTTTTTGCGCCACTTCAGCGGCACAAACGGCGTCAGAGAGATTCTGACACAAGCCGGAGATGCGCACGGTGAACTTGGACAGATCCACCGCTTCCCGCTGTCCTCCTCGCTTGACAACATGCATTTTGTGGTGTGGATCGGTGATGGAAAAAATCGAATCCAAAGTTTCAGCACGAGTGTAGTGGTGAAACTGAAAAATCGCGATATTGGGATTTCGAAAGTCACGTGACGAGTATATCGAGGCCGGAGATTACAACCACGACCTTGGTTTGTGTATATTTTATCATCTACCTCGGCTTTCAGGCGCAGTAGACGAGGGTGGCAAACGTCACGTGCAGCTGCATATGCATGCAAATAAACTGAAAACGGACAAGATAGTCCGAAACGGGAAGTGTGATTAGGTTCGTGATTATCAGAAGAGAAGCAGCATGAGACTGGTTGTGATTATGTAAGCAGATGTTTTAGGCTGATACTACTGTTGACAGATGACGTGAGCATGTGCCAAAGTGTCTGCTTCTTCTTTTATAATACATTTTAACTCTATGATAACTAATAGGGCTTCTAAAGCGATAGTTGAAAAACTGTTCTGGTCATAGCGGCTAAACGGATAGAGCTATGGAGATGAGAGTTTGATGGTTGGAATGGGACGGATGAGGGGAATGTGGTGGTGGTGGTATACGTATACGGGATTGGTTTGTGTTGACAGGTGGAAGGCTATAGCAAGTTTAAATACAGGCAGTAAGATGTTGAACTTGTACTTGTAAGAGTTAATGGTCACGTGACTGATATGGATGAAATTCGGGTCAATGTAAAGAGCTGAAGGTTGTGATTCTAGGGAATGCTTTTGAGTCGATTTTTGAGCCTTTTGGAACACATCTTCATGAATATGCTAGTTACAGGATAACCGATCAGACAACCGAAATCAGGAGATCAAGGGCTTTCTTTTGGTACCATATACTCCACACCTACAATAATAGCTGGCCACATTACAGGGATTTCTAAGTCAGGTTACAAAAAGGGGCAGTGCAGAACAGAATTACCTCTAGTTCGTTGAATACTCATCCAAATGCAAAACTAACTTAACCAGTGTACTCCCCTGTTATCATAGAACACCCCAGCACTTCCAAAATTCCAACAACTCATTCCCATATCTGAGAAAAACTGCACCCCCAGTTGTGCGGCTCGGAAATTCGGTTGCCCTGGTGATGCCTCAAAATCAACCTTAACTAAACACCCAACTGGAGGAGGTTGAGATAACTAAACCTAAGTAATTGGAGGACTACCAGCTTTTGGTGATATGTAAATATATTAATGCAAGTTAGTTCATAAAGTCCATGAGATTGAGCCCCGATTTCTGTTCCTGTTGTTTCTTGAGCTCCAGCATCGCTTTCAGTCCCGATTTCGAAGACGATGAGTTTTTACTGAATTTCGATCCGGGTTTTGCGACTGGTTTTGAGATTTTCGGTTCATTTTTCGTCTTGGGAACAACACGTTTGATTCTGGGCTCTCCAGGAGCTGGTAATGCGTACCTCAGCTTATAAGAGCACTTGTCGCACTTGTAAACCAAGTTTCTCACCTGTTTTTTGCGTTTTGTGGTTAAAAATTCGATTTTCACGCTCACTGACCAGCCTGGAATCCATTTGATACGGCAATTGGCACAAATATCCGTATCTGGGTTGGTCTTTGAGTGTTGCAGTACCCCAAAAGATGCCTGTTCATCGAGTGCCTTTTTGTTGTATGCTTGGCTGAAAGGCTGTGGAAAGGTCTCTTGTGCTGCTTTGAGAAGATGTCCTACTCGTGGAGGACATAGCACCGCTTCTTCTTCTTCTTCTATCGTCATGTTGAGGTTGTGATATGCACGATTGAAATTTCACCCCAAAAAAATATAAAGTCGCGATAAATTTCATTAAGGTTTGCCATAGTAAAGGGGAGTATCAGGGCAGTGAGTACCAGTGAAGAGTGGATGGAGGTATGGAGTTGTATTTCTGGTCACGTGATCCAGAGCCCCTTTTTGACAGGGCTAGGGTTGGAAAATTTCGTTTTTATTGGTTTGCCACTTGCCACATGACTTTTAAATTGGTTGATATATATGCCACACTATGTAATTTCGTTTAATTAGTTAAGATAAGCCGAGGCTCCGAGTTTTAGCCGGCAGAAAGGACATTCCGAGATATTATTTGTGGTAACGTGACTGGCAGGTGACGAACACATCAGTATCAGTATAGCTTGATCACTCAACAATATGTTTGAAGTGAATGACTTTTTTTAGGCCGTGTGAATACGAAGAGTTCCAGTATAAGCCAGACATGATGTTCTGAGTGTCAAAGATAAGGGAAATGAGCCAAAGTGAATATGATTAATGTGAGGGGGTACGGGGAGTGTATGGATAAAAATACCGGGCTCAAATGTGATTATTACAGGAGTTGTATCAACATATATTTTCTTTGGCTCTTTTTCAAAGGCAAGTTTAAACGACTTGTTGGGTGTACCCCACACGAACCGTATCTGGGTGCATACTCGTACATAGTCTTATCAATGAATGAATGAATTAGGGGAGTAATGAGCTCGTATGTACAATGGGTGTGTTATATTACACAGACAGGAGGCGATGATGTAATTGTGCATATACAATGTGTACGATAGTGGTTGGCTGGTGCTCTAAGTTAGAGTGGAGTCAGCTGGTACATACAGAGAGGTGTGGAAGTAGTGTATACTCAAATCACACAACCAAGAAGTTACACAACATACGAGTTTAACTGTCGTACCATACAACTACAACTCTTTCTCTTACACCTCAGAACATACGAACTTCACACACACACACACACACACACACACACACACACCACCACCAACATACCACCACCTCACCATGCTCTTCTCATTCACAACTACACGAACACTGAGCGACGATAGCGACAGCGACGAGTATATCCACTCAATTGAGGCGACTCCGACTTATTCCATGCTGTGTGACCGGGTGGAGGAGCTGACCAAGCAGTTGGATAATGAGAGGAAGGAGCGGAGGATGTTGGAGATGAAGTTTGAGGAGTTGAAGATGAAGAAACTGATGGCAAAGGTCTGACGACGACGAACGAGGACGTAGTCCGAGTATCGTTTAGTCAGCACCGAGCCATCAGGGTGGTAGGCAACCAGCCGACTGTCTTTGCCGCCGTGCCTTTACCACCGTGCCCTGCTTCAATGGAGTGTACCTATTTATTAAGAGATTATTTATTCCGTACGTGGTGGTGACACAGGTCGAGTAACCTGCCACAAAGTAGAGGGCATTATTATATAAAGGGTGGTCCCCAGGCTTCCCAGCCCTGGTCTGTATTGGGTTGAGTTGACTGGTCAGGTCATGTGGGGTGTGGGTGTGGGAGTGGCCTGATGTGGGACTTAGGTAAGTGACTTGGTGGGGGTGAGTGGGGGTGAATGGGTGGGGGTGCGTGGGTGGAGTTGGGGGATGTGGGTCGGCGGTTTAGATGACTCGCTTGCAGTCATGAGCGTGACTCGCTACGCTCGTCACTGGCTCATAACTGCTCACTACGTCATCTAAACTCCTCCAGCCATCTCAGCAGCGTCTGCTTCCCCACTCCCAACTTCTCAACACTCCTCCTCCAATAATCCGTCAGTCTCAGCATAGTCACCGTTTTATCCGTCAAGCCCGACCTATGCGACCCTATCAGCCTGACTGTCTCTCCATCGTAGAATTCTTCCTTTTCAAACGCGGCAAACCACGGCATTTCAGCTTCGGTTTCAAAAAAACCCACATTATTCCACTTTCCAAACGCCTCCTCCAGATTTTCAATTTCCTTTTGTTTTTGCGGTGTTGGAGGAAGAAGCTCCTTTGTAGGGACTGGTGGCAGTGCTCGGGACATTTGTTGAACCATTATTCTCGGTGGTAGTATTTATACAGAGGAGTGTTTTATGGAGTCTGGACATCTGCTGAGCAGAGGGCTGAGATATATACAGGAGTTGCCATACAATAGAATGTGTTTATGGCTTGAAGAGCAGTCATACTGTAACAACAAAATATCTCAAGTACGCTATCCACATAGAGATAATTACAACAGCCAATGTTGAGATCAAATGACTGAAATGTACTTCTCTATTACAAATTAAGGCTACGGAATTTTGGTCTTAATTTCTTCGTCAAAATGATGATTTTCATATCCAACGGGGGGGACCCTTAGTTTTCATCAAAAAATAAAAAAACATAAAACAAATGAAAAAAGAAGCTTAATTAGAACATTGTTACCGAGCCTACAGTAATTACTGTATCAAGTCGTTTCTCAATTGCTTGAACATAATCAGTTTGTACATGCCAAGGGTAGTTTGCCCTATAGCCATGAGCAGTATCTACCGTAAGCAATATTTCAAAGCCGGTTTTCCAAGGACCTTTTTCAAAAGCTCACATGTAGTAAGCATTCAAAGCTGTTATCCAACTGATGGAATCCAAGAATTACCTAGCATCAATTATCGTGGTTACAATTGCTGGTAAAGGGAGTACCCTACAGTACCATGAATCTCAACTTCTCGTAAATGCTCAGTCAAGTTCGAACTCCAAGCAACATAGACTATAGCTAATCTCTGAAATGACATCCTTTACCATTAGGCTATACGAGACAACCTTTGTTTTTTTTTTTTTTTTTTTTTTTTTTTTTTTTTTTTTTTTTTTTTTTTTTTTTTTTTTTTTTTTTTTTTTTTTTTTTTTTTTTTTTTTTTTTTTTTTTTTTTTTTTTTTTTTTTTTTTTTTTTTTTTTTTTTTTTTTTTTTTTTTTTTTTTTTTTTTTTTTTTTTTTTTTTTTTTTTTTTTTTTTTTTTTTTTTTTTTTTTTTTTTTTTTTTTTTTTTTTTTTTTTTTTTTTTTTTTTTTTTTTTTTTTTTTTTTTTTTTTTTTTTTTTTTTTTTTTTTTTTTTTTTTTTTTTTTTTTTTTTTTTTTTTTTTTTTTTTTTTTTTTTTTTTTTTTTTTTTTTTTTTTTTTTTTTTTTTTTTTTTTTTTTTTTTTTTTTTTTTTTTTTTTTTTTTTTTTTTTTTTTTTTTTTTTTTTTTTTTTTTTTTTTTTTTTTTTTTTTTTTTTTTTTTTTTTTTTTTTTTTTTTTTTTTTTTTTTTTTTTTTTTTTTTTTTTTTTTTTTTTTTTTTTTTTTTTTTTTTTTTTTTTTTTTTTTTTTTTTTTTTTTTTTTTTTTTTTTTTTTTTTTTTTTTTTTTTTTTTTTTTTTTTTTTTTTTTTTTTTTTTTTTTTTTTTTTTTTTTTTTTTTTTTTTTTTTTTTTTTTTTTTTTTTTTTTTTTTACAACTTATTAAATACATTTCTATACTTAAGGAGCTTAGTCATCCCATCCTTCACAGGAATGTTTTGAATCCACCAACAAGTAGCTATAAAGCTTGAGCTCCTTGTTTGTAGTGTCTCCTTTTCGGTCAAGGAGACACCTCTGCAAAAGCAGTAGCTATTTGCAGGAATGACCAATAGTACCTGTACTCCACGGACCCGTACTCAAGAGAGAATAGCAGAAGCTCAACTACTACCGGAAACTCAACAGTATTTACAGTATTACGACTCGTTTGGTTCATATCTTTATCTCTCCTGAGCTCATTAGCCATGAACATCCTTATAAAGTATAGAATACAGCAGCTGCCGTAAAGCTTGTGTTCATATGACATTCCTTTGACTCAGCTCAGTTAAAGATGCTCAGCTTGCTTCCCTTACTACCTTACACTCACCATTTTCATATGTTCATCTTCTTTTATAAGCTATATACGCAAGGGTTAAGTATGAGTGTCGTCCACCAAAGCATCGCTTCGCTCAGCTTTAGTGGACTCAGTCACTGTAACCACGCGCAGCGCTTGCTCGCTTTGCGCATGCTTCTAGTTCTTGCCCTCCTTCTTCTTCTCTCCATTCACAATATAATCCTGAACCGAGTAATTCTTGACAGTATTTCTGATAAACCAATCAGCAAACTTTCGTCCTCCCTTTGCCTCAGCCACATGAATGAGATCGCCCTCCAGAGCGATATCCAGCTCAGAGCAATGCTGATAAGTACCGTCAGCCAGCTCTCCCTCGGTCCATCTCAGCTGTCTGTTCTTCATCTTCAGCGTCACCAGCTGGGATCGCAGGTCTTCAGCGTCAGTGTCCAGGAACGAAGCCAGCTTGCCAAGGTCCATAGTGGCGTACAAGTTGAGGTACGACTTGAGGTTGGCAGTGGACAGAGTGTTGGCCACATCGACCATAAAGATGCGCAAATGGTGCTTGAGAGGGTCTCCTCCGTGCACATCTCCAGGCTGGATGAACTTGGGGGCAGCAAAGCTGAACAGCTCCTCAAACAGCTTGAGATCGCCTCGCTGCATGGCGGCCATCTGGTCTCCGTACCGATCACGAAGAGCCACATGGATGGAATCGTCCAGACGAGCAGGAGACAGCACCACACAGATGGCCAGAAGAGCGTACATCTGCTCAGACCGCTTGGCGTCGTATCTGGGTCCCTGGACGTTCTTGGTTCGAGCCATATAGGTCAGAACATGGGAGAAGCACCGGATGGCGTCAGCGTACCGTCGGGTCATGACGTAGCAGATACCCACGTAGTAGTAGGTGGCAAAGTGGGCGGGAGCCACTCGAGCAAACAGCGCCTTTTTGGTGAGCTCAATGCTCTCCATGGTCTTGAGAGCAAGAGTAAAGTCGCCAAGCAGAGTGTGGACTCGCAGCAGACCAATCACGCAAAAGTAGCCCAGCATCTTGTACAGAGGTCGAGATCCATAGGGTCCAGCCACGTCCATGGGGTCCAGACCGGCCTTGATGGCTCGGAGCTGTTCTCGGATCTTTGTCTTTTCAGAGAGCGAGTAGAGCACGTTCAGCACGGAGTAGGTGCCCCACGTGTCGGGAGCAACAGCGTCACTGTCGTGGGCGTCCTTGGTCATCCAGTACGAGTTGTACTGGTAGATGAACTCGTCCACAATACCCCAAGCCCACGAGGTGGGCAGCTCCAAGTCCACAGGCCCGTCAGAGTTGAGAATGTAGTTGAACAGGTTGCAGTAGTTGGAGTAGGACTCGAACCGCTCGAGGGGGGTGGGAGTCAGCTTGGCGTAGAGGTGTCGGTAGTAGAGCTCCGAGTAAAAGTAGAGGAAGACGGGGTCGTTCTTGACCAGGGGAGCCACCTGAGCCACAGGATGAGGCCAATGCGAGTTCTTGTAGAACTTATCGGTCAGTTTGCCAAAGGAGTTCTCGTAACAGCCGTGCAGCTCGTACACTGAGTCGTCAGACAAGCATCGGTGGAAGTACTGGATGAAGTCCTTGACGACAGTGGGGATGGCAGTAGAAGCCAGCTTCAGCTGAGCAGCATACTCCTGCTGCTGCTGCTCAATCTGGGCCTCGTCGTACACGATATCGCCCACGGCGAGCGAGTTGTCGATGAATTCTTCGTCAGAGTCCATGGTGGTGTGTGTGGTGAGTAGGTGAATTTTCACACTAGGTTTTGTAAAAGGTGGTGAGGGTAAGGGGACGTCGGTTCGATTTTGGGGGGTGAAGAATTTAAAGGTGTGGTGGAAATGGCTGGAGATTTGACTGGAGGTTCGGAGGGGGATTGGGATGGTAGTGTAAAATTTTCAGCTTGATTGGATGAATTTTCCGTCCAGATGAGTCAGCCCTTCTTCTACGTAGGTGTGAATAGGGAGAATTTTGAGGGGGCGGTTGATCTAGGGGTATATGGGTATGGTTGGAAAGAGGGCGACTCAGGGATTCCAGAAATGTGCTTGGATTCTCAGTAGCTTGTCTGTAGCGTCCGTAAAAGCCGATTCTGTCCAGATCTACTGGGGAAAACGGGCTGTTAGGGAAAGTTGATGGATTTGATATTTTTGGCGTCAAACTTGGGAAGTAGGGAGAAAATGAGTGTATTAATGATCTGACCAGAGCGATCTACGACAGGATGTTTTGAAGTGTTATTTCTATCGACGTTTCTGTTCCCTTCCAAGAGTCAACTTAGTACATACTACAGCCATAACCAAGTCACGTGACTTACTCAGGTATAGTTGAATCAACCTATACTTTCTCTTAGACCCCCTTACAACTTTTTAAATTCCAAAATATGCACTGTTTAGCCCTCCAGAGGCTCCCCTTTATGTCCTTCTATTATACTCAACTACTCTAACTAACTTTAAGTAATGCATTTTTACAGGTTATGAGTTGCTGGAAATTGGCATATATACTAATTACACCATAATAAACTAAACTGCCTACTCAGAATATCCCCTACTATACCACAACCAGCCTATAATTGGCGCTCCTTAACCTGGTTTTCGTTTTAACTTTTCGCCCGCATCAACTCTAAAAAAATATATGATGAAAAACTCTTAGCTCCCATCACTACCTCACACACACCATGGGTAAAGCATCCAAAGCGACGAAAAAGTTCCAGAACAAGCATCTGAAAAAGACGCTGGACAAGCGGCGGGTCGACCAGGCTGCCAAGGCCAAATTCGTCAAAGGTCGGCGTCCTGCTGGAGTTGACAAGGAGGAAAAGGAGGAAAAGGCTGCTCCTTCGTTTTTCGAAGATATGTCTGTTGGAGATTTTATGAAGGGCGGTTTTGAAGTTCCCGGAAAGAAGGGTAAGGCTGAGGAGGAAGAGGAGGAGGATGAAGAAATTGAGGAAGACGTTGAGGAAGACGATGAAGACGCTGAGGAGGAGGTTGAAGATGACGACGAAATTGAAGACTCTGAAAACGAAAACGAGGTCTTCTCTGATGAAGAGGCTCCTGAAATGGAGGATCCTGAGTTTCTCAAGTACCTGAACGACGAGGAAGCTGTTGACGAGGAACCCGTTGACGCTGAAGACAAGGAGGAGGTTACCCTGGCTATGGTCAAAAAGTGGGCTTCGTCTATGGAGAAGAAGCAGAGTGTTGACGCTGCCAAGAACGCCCTTCGAGCTGCTAAAGCCGCTCTGGCGTCTCAGGAAGACGATAACGCCACTTCCAGCTTCAAGTACGTTGTCAACGATCTCAAGGTTGTGTCCAAGCTGTTCGATACCGTCAACAAGCTTGTCCCTATTGTCCTAGCCAAACAGCTTCCTCTCAAGCAGTCAAAGAAGGGCACTTCAGTGGTGGACGAAGAGTCTGCATCCAACAACAAGTCTGCTACTGCTCTGATCAAGTCGTTTGGAGACGTTCTGCAACAATCGCTGAGCACTACCACCGGAGCTGAAGAAACCATTCGGTCCATTGCCGCTCTCAAAAAGGTCATGCCGTACATGCTGAGTCACCGAAAGCTGACCAAGAACCTGGTGGCTGCTGTGGCTTATGTTTGGGGTACTAATCCTGCGATTTCAGCCCGAGAAGCTGCCTTTGCTCTGCTGATCACCGAGTCCAAGGAACACTCTGGTACCTATGAAGCTATTCTCAAGGCTGCCTACGCTCAGTTTGTCAACTCGTGCAAGAACACGTCTTTCCACACCATGGGCACTATCAACTTTATGAAAAACACCGCTGCCATGCTCTACGCTGTCAACGAACAGCAGGCCTACCCCATTGCCTTTGATGCTATCCGACAGCTTGCCATTCATCTGAGATCCTCTCTCACCAACAAAACCGCCTCCAAGTACGCCTACAAGGCCGTTTACAACTGGCAGTACGTGCACAGTCTCGACTACTGGTCGCGAGTTGTCTCCGACACCTGTGACGCTGAAAACGAGGCCACCAAGGGCTCTCAATCGCCTCTCCGACCTCTGCTGTACCCTCTGGTTCAGGTCACTCTGGGAACTATTCGACTGATTCCCTCAGTTCAGTTCTTCCCTCTGCGATTTTACCTGATTAGATCGCTGCTCAGAATTTCCCAGAGAACCGGAGTCTACATCCCTCTTCTCCCTCTTCTGACTGAACTGCTCAACTCGTCAGTCATGACCAAACCCCCCAAGCCGTCTTCTCTCAAGCCTCTGGACTTTGACTACGCTATCAGAGCTAACAAGGCTTACATTGGCTCTCGAGTCTACCAGGAGGGAGTGTGTGACCAGATTGTGGAGCTGACTTCCGAGTTCTTTGTGCTCTACTGCAAGTCTGTAGCCTTCCCTGAGCTCGCTATTCCTGCTGTCATCACTCTGAAGCGGTTTACTAAACGATCCAACATCTCCAAGTTCAACCGACAGTTGGTGACTCTACTGGACAAGATTGACGCCAATGCGAAATTCATTGAACAGAAGCGAGCTAACATTGATTTTGGACCTACTAACAGGGACCAGGTCAACAACTTCCTCAAGGATCTGGACTGGCAAAAGACTCCTCTGGGCTCGTACGTTGTTGTACAGAGACAGGTGAGAGCCGAGAAGCTGGCTATCCTGAGAGAGTCGCAGGAACAGGACAAGATGGACGGAAACGAGAGTGATGAGGTGGAGCTGGCTGATTTCAAGGATGACCCGGTCGAGATGAGTGAGTCCGAGGAGGAGGATGAGGATGAGGATATGGAGTAGGGCAATCCAAGAGCGGCTTGCCGCGAGTGGTTTTGCCCATGTTAAACAATTGGAGCAAAATCAAGAGCTGCGACTTTTGTTAGCCAATAACGTAGGAAAATAAAATAATAGATGTATATGTTTAAGCAGAGCAGAAGTAGTATATTGGTCGTAGCGAAATTCAACCAATCCTGGCAGATTCTCCTCGATCACGTGATCTCAATGGTAGTATTCTCATTCAGATATGATCCACGTGAAAGACAGGAGATACCATATCTTCATTCACAACCATCAATAATATCACCATTAAACCACCTCTCACGTGACCATCCAATACCTCATTCGAACCCCCCCCTCTTCATACCACCCATCCCAACCCCTACCTCCCCCACAGCCCCATATTCAATTTACTTACACTCTCAACTAATTTACTTAAAGAATTACTCAACCTCAAAAAACATTTTTTCCTCAAAACATTCCAACCCCCTTCATACACTCTTCTATAACACGATACCGCCTTTATCTCTTCCTCTATCGTTCATTTCCTCTTCTTCGAATTCGCCACTTACAACGAGGTGCATATTTCATGCAAGAAATTTCACCTTTGAAAAAGCTTGAGAATCAACTCTTCACCCTCACACCACAACATGAGACTCGCTCGACGGAGAGTATTACGGCCCAAGCTGGGTGTTCCCGGGTTGAGAATTGTTGGCTTACTAAGCAGACATATTCATACCCCCGTTACCACAGCAACATCCCTCAGAAAACCACTTACTCATATCTTCCCTATCACTGTCAGACACCAATCTACCACTACTCCCCCCCCTGACACTACCTGTGAGTCATGCAACACTCCCTTCCAGACACGTGACGTTTCTGAACCCGGATATTTTGTCGAACCAAAGGTGGACCGGTACAAAAAGGACGATCACTTCAACGAGCTGATTGGAAGCATGAGTGAAGAGAACCTGGAGTTTCTGGCACGGGAACAGAACCTGGTGTCACGTGATGAGCCTTTTGACGCTGCTGCTGCCAAACTGAACTACACTGAGAAGCTCAAAGTCACCCCAGACTCTCCACGGTTGTGTGTTCGGTGCCATGACTTGCGAGGTAACAAGATCGATGAGCGTCCTATAATCGTCAAAGACGTTAGTGAGGCGTACAAACTGAAAGAAGAGGTTTACAGGTACAACCAGGATCTTCTTGATCAGATTTCCGCCGAGCCAGCTACGATTTTCCTCGCTTGTTCGATCCACGAGTTCCCTGCCAATGTTCCCGTGTTTCTCAAGAAGAAACGGAATCTGAAACTCGTGCTTACTAAAGCTGAAGGAGTGGTGCACGTGCCTCAAATCAACTCAGTCAATGTTCAAATGTGGGCTGCTGCTCAGATGCAAAAGCTCGGGTTCAAAATGGCCGCTGAAAACGTGCATTTTTTTTCGGCCGAATACGACAAAACTGGCGGCCACAACCAGTTTTCCATGCATACTCTGCAGCACGAGGCCAACGCCGTTATCGTTGGGTTCCCTAATGTCGGAAAAACGTCTCTTTTCAACGTTCTTCAGGAAACTACCTTCTCTAAAGACCAAGAAGAGCTGCGATACGCACTTGGAGAGGGTCAGAGAGCGCTGCAAAAGTGGCGAAACGTGTCTTGGCACCCGGAGCACACTTTACTGCCCAAAACTGTGAAAACAAGATTTGGAAAACTCACTGATATGCCTCCTTTCAGAAGAGCCAATTCTCCTTGGGGTTTGATCAAGCCTGAAATGAACTCCATTCTTACAGACAAGATGGTTTTGACTGAAGACGGGCGTAAATTCGCTGGTCAAGATTGTCATATCAAAAAATCCCAAGTGGCTCTCTCTTCAGGTCTGGTTTGTGTTGAAGGTACTGACCAGAGTGAGTTGCTAGTATGGACGTCTATTCCCGGAAATGCAGCCATCAAGCGACACACCAACGCTGCTAAAGTGAATATGATGTCGAAGAAGTTCACCAGTCACGGCAAAGCCCTGTTCACTATGTTTGACAAGCACAGAGAAAACATGCCTCAACTGGTGGAGCTAGGAACAGCTACTTTTGACAAAGACGACGGAGTAGGACTTGAAGTGGCGTTTGAAGGAGCTGGATTCGTGCGTATTAAACGAACTGGAGCAAAGGGAGGCAAGCCTACAGCTATCATTTGGGGTTTTCCTGGTCAGGTGTTTGCTTTCAGACAGCCTCTTTGTGAGATTATGCTGAATAACGATACTACTGTCAAGGGCTTCTTTGGTCTGAAAGATCCCAACTGGAGAAGAAACAGATTGCCTAGGTTTGACTATAACCTGGACTTTAAGCCGACTTCTAATGTTGAAGCTCTAGGAGAAGGTGGTATGGTTTATAGAGTGAAGGAAGGAGCTTACACCGAGTTCTCCAAAGAACAACTCCTCCGAGCTGATAGAAAGCTGTACCAGAAAGAACGAGCTCATAGGGTTGAGAGGGGTCTTAAGTTGAACAACAGAGAAAGACCTGTTGATGGAGATGAGTATATCACTGAAGCTGACCTTGAAGACATGAACAAGGCGAGAGAGAAAATCTCAGCGAAACACGGCACGTCCAAGAAGGGCAAGGACAAGAAAAAGGAGCTCGTCTGGACAAAAGTCGGCACTTCAAAGAATATCAAGTCGTGGAAATGGCTGGAACCAGAGGAGGCTCAGAGGTTTGCCGATAGACAGGACCCGGAGTGCATGTGGCATAAGCAAAAGTACAAGGACAAGACGTTTCAGCAGGTGATTGATGAGACCATGAGGAGGAAGAGATTTAATAGGTGATGTGTATATATGTAAATAGCAATTGAGATACTGGTGTAATTGAGCTACAGTAGATTTATCATAGCTGGCGTGATCACTGAGAACAGGGGAGTAGGAGGTATAAGACAGTATAGATAGGACAATGAATATGGTGTAAGGAACAAGAGGGCACAGGACCACCAAAATATCCTTCTTTCCACCAAAAACAGCCAATGTTGGTCTCATTCGACTCCCCGTCTTCTCACGATTCCAACTGTACCGTCCATAAGCCCGTAAGAGCATTTCTAAGCTATCTACAGCAGTACTCCAAATTAGTTGATCTCATAGTTACTCTACTGTTGACATTTGGCCAAATACTCCCTTCTAGCCCCATCTTCAAAACACAGTTTTTTTCTCACGTGACCCTCGTATACATCACGTGACCCTCGTATACATCACGTGACCCTCATATACATCACGTGACCCTCATATACATCACGT
The DNA here is from genome assembly GCA_900519075.1 of Yarrowia bubula. Lineage (NCBI taxonomy): Eukaryota > Fungi > Ascomycota > Dipodascomycetes > Dipodascales > Yarrowia > Yarrowia bubula. The sequence continues at coordinate 451,853 of ULGX01000010.1, read as the reverse complement.
GACTCCCCTATACGTCACATGACCACTACTCTCATTCCACCCCACAGTTTTCCCACTCATCCTTTAAAGTTTGATAATGCACCTCTCTTCCACCACCATCATCACAACATCGTCACACCACCTACACATCATGTCTCTCTGCCAGCGCTGCAAGTTACCGTTATCGTATGGCGACTCGCTGCTTGACCTGAACCAAGCGCAAATGAAGACTCTTCAGACCAAAGCCGAGCAAAATCGGCCTGAAGGCGAATCCAACACCAGTCTTGATTCTGAAGCTCTGGACAAGTTTACACGGGCCAGGGAAACTGCTCTGAAACGAGGAACAGTCTCAGGAGACTCGTTTGTGTTCCTATCTCAATCGCAAGTGGGTCATACGCCCCCCAGTTCGAAAAACGGCGTCAAAACAACGGCTTCCGACTCCAACTCCATCAGTACACGTATCACTGCTCTTGAGACGTTGTTTGATGTCATCAGTTCGACTTCTTCGATTGATTTTCCGATTTGCACTGACTGCGGAGATCAGATAAGGGAGGGCTTGAAGACACGGTTTGAACAGACGTCTAAGGAAAGAGATGTGTTTGCGAGGTTTCTCAACAAGCTTAGAGACAGTGATGGCGAAGAGGAGGATTTGGCAGTGAAACAGAAAGAGCTGGAGGAGTTGGAAAGTGAGAAAATTAGTGCTTTGAAGGAATTGAAGGATCAAGAGAAGGAGCTGGAAGAGCTGGAGAAGGAAATCCAGGGGTTGGAGAAGGAAAAGGTGGAGTTGGAGAGCCAGGAACCGCGGTTTTGGCAGCTGCAAAATGAGCTCTATCTCGATATTGAAGATCATAAACAGGAGAGAGATGCCCTTATCACTCAGTACAGAAACCTCAAAGATGAGCAGGAAAAACTGTCCAAGGTGAATGTTTACAATGATGCATTTTGTATTGGACATGATGGGTATTTCGGCACTATTAACGGTCTGAGATTGGGAAGACTGAAAAACAGAATGGTGGAATGGTCTGAAATCAATGCTGCTTGGGGCCAGACTTTGTTCTTGTTGGCTACTGTGTGCCATAAGCTGGGGTTTAAGTTATCAGGCTATAAACTACATCCCATGGGAGGAGTGTCTAGGATAGACAAGTACTCTGATACAGATGGAGTAGTTACCAGTCAGGAGTTGTTTTCGTCTGGAGATTATTCGTTTGAGCGGATTCTCAACCACAAGAAACTGGATAACGCCATGGTTTCGGTACTGGCAGTGTTGCAACAGATTGGAGAGCATGTGGAGAGTCTGGATCCGTCGTTGAAACTGCCGTATAGGATTTCCAAGGATAAGATTGGGGGGATTAGTATCAGGTTGTCGATTAATGCGTCGAATGATAGTTGGACAACGGCGTGTAAGTATGTGTTGACGAATGCAAAGTGGTTGTTGGCGTTCACGAGTACGCGCAGATGACAGGCTAGCGCAGCGCCTGGCATCTGTGAGCGAGTGTGAGCGTAGCGAACACTACAAGTATCGTCAACAGCGTCACCTTACACAGCTAACCACAATGGCTGTGGGCTCATGGTAGGCTTGTAGTTTTATACCTATAGACGGAATATATTTATTTATCTTGTACTTGTTACTGTATCCAAAAATCTACAACTACAGCTTCATTTTTTATCAATGAATAATTAATTAATGTACAATAAAATGATGTCCTCCGTTCCTCCTCCTACTTCTTAGTGTTCTTCTCGTACTCTCTTCTAGCCAGCACAAGATCCACCCACGGCTGGGCTCTTTGCTGAGTGCCCACCACCTTCTTGAGCTCTCCCACCCACGAGTCCTTGACCTGCTCAGAGTCGGCGTAAAAATCAATGATTTCACCATTGGCAAACCGCAGCCTGAACCCCTCATTGGCCATGAGGAATCCATCGGACTCGGCAGCAAACACAGACTTGCGCCGCTGCTTGTCTCTACCGACTTCCACAGTGGGCTGAGACAGAGTGGACTTATCAGCAACGACAGCCACGGCCTTGGCGAGATTGATCGTCGCTCTGGGCTTCCTGGACGTCTCCGAGTACGCTGTCAGAGTCGTGCCTCGAAGAGTAAAGTACCGACGACGCCAGTACTTGCAGTCTCCTCCATGCTGGCTCATGAAGCCCTCGGTCTCAATGTGGGTCTTGACTGAGGCCTCCTGCAGCGTCTGTTGAGCAGCTTCGATCGAAACGGGCAATGTTTCACTCTTGGAGCCTCGGGGGATGTACATGAGCTCGATTTCCAGCTTGGCAATCTTGTACGGCTGCCGTTTCTTGCCGCCAGACTCGGTCCACTCGTTGAAACAGTTGACTTCAAAGACTCCAGGCTTGCCGTAAATCTCCTGCTCGTACTGGGCGAAAGCAATGTACGAGCGTCCAAAGGAGCCGTCCTTGGCTGTGAGAGAGTCCCAGGCGTCCACTGGAGCAGGAGGGCCGGCGTTGAGTCGAGGATCCGACTTTTTACCAAACAACTTGCCCAGCTTGTTCTTAGTGGACATGGAAGAGTTACTGGGACGTCTCTCCACCACAGGAGCAGCCTTCTTCTTCCATCGAGTTCGAAGAGTGAGGATGAACTCCAGGTCTTTCTCGACAGTGAGCTCAAACTCTTGATCCAGGCGAGTAGACCGTCTGAGAGACTCGTAGGGAGTGGTGATACAATGAATACCGTTGTCCATAGTCAAAGACAACACAGCATTCTTGCTATCCACTCCAGGAAGGTCCAGGTCCTTCAGACCCAGAAGACGGACAAACAACCGACCAGACTCAACAGTGGGCATTCGCTGAGACGACGGGATGGCCTTTTTGGATCTGATCTGAGCAGCAGGAGCTTGAACAGTCTTGGCTCCAGGAACAGCGTCTCCAACACTAGCTCCAGGGTCAGACACCATGGACCGGTACTGTTCAGGCATGGCGGGCATGGCGGGAGTGGGTTCCTCGACATTGTTGCCATCCCACTGCTTGACAGGTCCAGAGAGCCGTCTGTTGATCTCTCTGGCAGGACCGTTGGCAATAACGATCCTGTTGTTCTCTCTGAGAGAGTAGCCCCGTTTCTGCACCGAAATCACCCTGTCAAACTCACTCTCAAGGTCAGCAAACATGCTCTCAGTGTCCTCAGTCAAGTCCTCAATGGAAAACTCAAGTTTAGGAGCAGGCAACTTGATAGGAGTCTGAGAAATCTCCCGTTGAAGGTGATTATCATACTCAGAGTCGTCAGAACCCCTAGAGCTCAAATCTCGCATTGTATCGTTGTAGCCAAGCCCTCCAAAGTCGCCAGAGATCTTTCGACGAGCATGAGTGAACCGGGACACCTCCTCAGGAGCAAGCGACTTTCGAGCACGCACAGAATTGTTCCTGCCATGCATCTTGATCGTCTGCTGGTCCTCAGGCACAAACTCCTCCTTGACGGGAATGTCCTGGATCATGCCTGGCTCGTACTGTCTGAACTGGTCGCCGAATTCATCAGGAGAATGGCCAAGGGAGAGGGAGTACTGCGAGAGCTCTCGTTTCACAGGTGCCACGGGGGAGTCCTCAGCAGGATCGAATCTGCTGCCAGAGGACATTCTGAAATCGTCATCAGCCGCTGAATCAAACCGGCCAGTAGTGTACGCCGAGTCGAAACGTCCAGAAGAGTGCTCTTCTTCACCGGGAATGGCAGGAAGAGCGGGAGTAGGCACTGAGGGAAGAGGAGCTGAACCTGCAGACGTAGGCACAGTAGTATCTCCATCAGCACCAACAGCAATGAACCCAGGAGCAGTCATATCACCTCCAGTCTCGTTCCACTCGGGGATCACACTTACTTGGTCAGGCACAATCGAGTTGTTCACTCCACCATGGACCTCAGGAGACACGCCAAAGTTGCTCAAGGGAGTGTGGAAGTTGGGAGTGGGGAGGTTGGGTGTAGGAATGACAGGAGCAGCAGCTGAACGGGACACATTCACCGACTCAGGAGTAGCATCCGGGTCAAACTCGTCTTCCTCCTCGAGATCCTGGCCTGATAACTCGGCAGGAAGAATATCAGGGAGAATATCGGGCATGGGAGGAAGAGGGGGAATATCTTCATCGGGTTCAGTCTGCATGAGAGCTGTCATCAAGCCGACTTGGCTGGGGTCTCGGGGCAACGAGGGGGGAGGTACGGCAGCAGGAGCAGGAGCCCGTGTCATTGCGCCTCCTGCAACAACTGCCACAGCCCCCACAGCTGCACCAACAGCTGCACCAGGAACAACACCACCAGCACCTCCAACAGGAACACGCTTCACAGCCATTCTGTCACGCGCAGCAAGAGGAGGTGACACTCGGTCACGTGCAGCAGGAGCCACCACTGGACTCTGAGTCTTCACAGGAACATCATCAATGATCATGCTTCGGGGAGTGTATGGCGACCCAGCAGTGGCAGTAACCGGAGTGACGGGAGTCTCAGGAGCTCCGATCACGGGTGTGACTGGAGCAGCAGCAGACTGAACAGGAGTGATGTCGCTGTGTACGGCTTGTTCAGCAACCACCTCAGCAGCTCTCTCCATAGGAGCCACATCCACGGGGGTAACGTCAACAGGAAGAACAGGCAGCTCAGCAGACTGGTTGACGGGAAGAACAGGCAAGTCCACCGTCTTGTTCACGTCAGCCACTGCATGCTCGTGCTCAACGGGGATCTCAGGCATGGGAGGTGCAGGAGGAGCTTCAGTAGCAATCTGCTCGTCATTGAGAGCAGTCATCATACCGATTTCGCTCTCGTCAACACCACGTGACTCATCCACAGGCTCCACCGGCTCAACAAGCTCAAACTGCGGCTCGGGCTTGATCGGCACATGCTCGTGCTTGATGAACTCGCCCTTGACGGGAGACTCGGACTCGTCAGCAGAGCCAAAGTCGTATCCCGGTTCACGCTCACGTGACTCGGCGTCAGCAACCAAGTCACGTGCATGCTCAACCTCCTCCTCCTCGGCGTCGTCATACCGACCATCTCCAAGAGCAGAGTGAAGAACAGGACGCTCCAACTCCGGCTCAACGGCCTTCTCAAAGGTCTCCATTTTAGGGAAGAACGGCGTAATGTCCCGCTTCTCGCCCTTGACGTTGGAGGTGAGAATACCAGTGGTCTTCATGGGAGAGTCCTGCTCAGCAGGAGACTCAAAGCCCATCAGAGGAGTGAAGTCTCGATGAGTGGGGAGAGAGAAATCGGAGAAGGAAGAAACGGTGATAGGAGCAGTGTCTTCCTCTTCTAACTGGGGAGCAGCAGACCGGATCTTCTTGTTGACAAGGAGGGGGGTTTCAGACTCGATATCTGAGTGACTCTTGTCCATGTCAGCAGAGAGAGTAGAGTGGTGGGATTCTCGGGTGGTGGTTTGAGAGAGAGCAAGGGACTTGGCGTCAGTCTCCTCCTCTTCCTCAGACTCCTCTTCCTCAGACTCCTCTTCCTCTTCCTCCTCAGAACCACTCTCTTCTTCACTCTCCTCGTCCTGCTGATGCTCAAGAGGAACAGCAGGAACAGCAGGCACAAACTCCTCATCCTCATCCGCCTTCTTGACACTGAACGACGCTTCGGGACCGAAAGAGAACCGTCCAGAGTCTCTGACTGAGTTGGACAAGTCACCTCGAGGAATATCCTTCAGAATCGAGTCTGCATCAAACTCCTCAAAGTCGACAGGTTCAGACTTGACAGCAGGCACAGAGACATCAGCGTCGACAACCTCGGTCTTGATGTTGCGCACTGACCGGTCAAACATGACAGACTGGTCAGCCTCGGTCTCAATCTCACGACCATGCTCAAAAGGAGAAAAGTGGGGTGTAGGCAGAGACGATAGAGCGGGAACAGCTGCAGCCACAGGGACAACAGGAGCTGCAACCTCCTCCTCTTCCTCCTCCTCAGACTCTTCCTCGGAGCCCTCACTGTCATCCTCCTCACTCTCCTCACTCTCTTCCTCCTCTGATTCCTCCTCACTCTCCTCATCAGTAGGAGCATCATCATGCATTACCGACTTTTCCTCGGGGTGCAGCTCCGTCGTCGTTTGGTTGAACGAATGGCCAAACGATCCTGATGAGTCGCTCTGACTCTGAGACTTCTCCTTAGACTCACCTGTCACATGACTGAACGATGACGACCAATCAGACTGATGCTCAACAGGAGGAAGAGGGACGGGAGTCTCGACAGACGAAACAGCAGGCACGCTCCTCGTCTGAACAGGGGAAGATGAGCCAATAGGCGAGCTCATAGAGTGCTCGCCGGGCACATCACTCATATCTCGAGCCTGCTCAGACAACTCATCGGGGAGAATCTGAGACAAGTGGACCGAGCCCTGGTACTCGTTTTTGAGCGCCTCGTTGAGTCCAGATGAGAAGGAGAACTCCTCCTTGGAGTCCTCAAAGGCGTCTTCGGGGGCGTCCGAAGGAGCAACAGACTTGGAAGCAAGCACCTTGGCACCTGCACCTGCAGCCACACCCGCAGCAGCCACACCAACAGCTCCAACAGCTGCAGCAGAGGCCACACCAACCGTAGGAGCAACGGCAGCCACTTTCTCGACCGTCGGCTTTTCAGAGATAGCCTCCTCAGAGTCCTGAAAGTCCTCGCTCTCGTCACTCTCCTCCTCCTCTTCAGCAATAACACTCTCGGCAGGCTTGCTCTCGTTCTCCAGGGCTTTGATGACCGACCGTCGTCGCTGAGACACTCTTCTCGTCATCTGGGCCTGCTCATCACTGTGAGAATCAATAGTAGGCACGTGATGTTTCGTAGAAATCTTTCGCTCGTTATCCAACAACGACTCCTTTCGTGTGAGGTTGACGGGAATGACTAGACGTCCATTGTGATCAAACTGAGCCTCATACTGACCCTGTTCGTACTCTGAGAAAGACCCAACCATGGGAGACTCCTCTGGAAGCTGGTGGTCAATAAGAGCTTCTCGAATGTACTCTTTGGAGTCGGGTCCAAGAGAGTTACCACGAGACTCACGCGATACCTGGTGAGCGTCATCAATGGTGTTCTCAATCTCGTTCAGCTTGTTATCAGACAAAGACCTCTGAGAGAACACAGCCTTGACAGAATTGTCCATAGAGGGAGAATCGAGATTGACAACAGGAGCTGGTACCTCCTCCTCACTCTCGCTGTCCACCAAATCGACCTGGGGAATCATAGGTAGTGGTCGTCGGGGTGCCGAAATGGGTGTGATGATATCGTCGTTGAAAAAGTCGTTGTAACCGGGCTCAATGACAGGGTGGTGGTCATGCAGATCGTCATCGTGAAACTCGTCTTCTGAGTGCATGAGAGGAGATTCGGGTCCGAGTTCAGGTGTGAGAGACTCGTACATGACAATGGACGGAGGCTCCATGTTGAAAGTCACGTTTTTCTTGGACTTTGACCGGGTCAAGTTACCTTCCTCCTCAACTAATCGGGACAGCTCGTTCTGCTGCTCGTAGTTGGCGTCTCCGGTGTACTCGTCGTACTCGTGGATCGGCTCAAACTCGTGCTTGACCACGGGAGTCTCCATAACTTGGTCGATACCAACAGCAGGAGAGCCGTAATCGGACGAGGGAGATCCTGGCTGTGGTGAGAACTCTCTGGGACCATGAAGACGCGAGTTCGAGTTTGCCCGTCGAATCACTTGTTTCAGAGGCCGGCCAAGAGACCCAGGCGGGGGTTCGTACCCTGGAGAGCCTTCTCTGAACTCGAGAGAGGAGAAATGGGGCGACGAGTTGACAAACTGGGGGTTGGGGGAGTTGTAGACGTTGGAGCCGGGGGGTTTGGGCGTGAACTTGTCGTTGTTTTTTTCCAGGTCGTTCCAGAACGAGCGGATGTTGCGGGTGTTTGCTGTGCCGGATACCTTTGTTTTGTGGGGGGCGTCTGTGTTAGCGCGGTAGCGAAGGCGAGCTGTGTTTCTTAGTGGACACCAGTAACGACAGCAGAGTAACGACATTGGCTGTGTAGTGGGCGTACTGCCACGTATGGGTATGTCATCTGACCTTCAACTACACCCACCACACAGTGACTCGCCACAGAACACACCCACATACTGTACAACAGCTCAACGTATCTGTGGCGTGTGAAAGTGGCGTAGACACGTGTCTTCATGAGCTCTGTGTCTGTGTCTGACTCTGTGCACAACAACAGCTGTTTGTACCCTCACCAACCAACCTGTTGTGCCTTTTCACAAATCTCGAAATACTCACCATCTTGCAACCCTTCGAAAATCTTCCTGGCCTGCTGCGACTTGTTGATTCGCAGCGGCTGAATCTCGCCAGACTCCTGCCTTGGTGACGACGGAGCAGACATGTGTGTGTGTGTGTAGTAGCGTTTGGTGTAGAGTGTGTGAGATGAGGTGTGGTGACAATGTTTAGGTGGTTCACCGCAAATAAGCTTTTCCAAACAACGTCTAAACGGACAGTGTCAAAACAGACTGAAAAAAAAAAAGTCCTGCCTGAGGCTATAAAAATATGACTTGTATAACACCACCCCACCATTGAGCAGTCTGTTATTCTGCTTCGGATAAATTTGTGCTGGTTTTTTTGCCTACTGTACATACTGTACTCACAGCCGCACCACTGCGTCTATTTTCGGAACTTACCCTTCATTACCAGGTAGGCACGTTCCAGGGGGAAATAATATTTACACAGCCTGTCCCATATCACTCTTGTTTTTCTCTGTTTTTTTTCCTCCCGTTTCAGCTCGTGTACCCCCCTCTTTGTTTGGCACCGCCTTGCAGAACAACAACAAGCCAGACAAGCAAAGCCTGCAGAGCCGGCATGCATACTGAACCTTGTCACGTCCCAAAACGCGTCCACGAGAATGCAGCAAATGTAGGGGGAAATGAGATGGTGGGGAGGTCTGGAGAGGTCAGGTGGGTGTGTCACGTGATCACACACGTGAGTGGAGCTCACCAAAAATACTTGCAGCTATATACAGCCATTTACTCTGACGATGATGGTCTAGTCCAGTAAACTTTAACTGGTGATGAGCTGGATCTTTGGGGGGATTTTGTGAGTGTTTTGGTAGTCGTGGTGCGTTCACAGGGGTCTCAAAATTACCGGCTTGTCAGTGCGGTTCTTTTGCGACTATTCTCATTTCTCCAGTACTTTCCTCATTCTTCTGTGTGTCTCTTAGTACATCCAGACAAAGACGTATGAGGATGATCATGCCGAAATGAACCCGTGCTGATCAAACACACTAACTTTAGCTTACCAAAGTTAGTTCAGAAATTAGTTAGCTTTTAGTGGCTCTCGAAATAGCTCGTTTGTTAGCCAAATATCGCCTGAAATGGCAGAAAAACGCCTGAAACGGTCGCACAACTAGTGGAAACACGAAAACGGCTAATTTGGCGTTTCACCAAACGCGAAAGTAGCTGGAATGAGTGAAACGCGACCAGTGAAGTATGGAGGCGATTTTTGCCCGTAATTTAGTGTGTGTGGTTAGTCAGCAGCTAGAGAAATGAGTGCTATCGTTTGTGACAAGTTGGACTGTGTTATTGGTTGAGAATGGGGTATTTCTGAGAAGGGTGGGGTCAAGTAAAGGGTTAACAAAAGGTTATATGAGGAAATCAGGTTATGAGTTGCTAGTTGGGAATTTTGTATGATAGACTTGAGGTTATCAAGTTGTTGGTGTATGACTTTGATTCTCTATCTTCTGGCACTGGTTTCATTCCGCTGGCTGCTCAGGAAGATCACTTTGGCACCCGTAAATGACTTTTGGCTTTAACAAATTCCAACTAAACTTAGGTGGGGATGGGTCACACTAACCTGTCCAATACAAGTCTGATTTTAAATCTGAAAAACGCATTATCATCTTCCGAATCAGGGCTTCCAAATGAGCCACCTCTGACCTTTCTACCAGCAATACTCGGCGAGTAAAGGCCGTGTAAAGTAAAGTACCTGGTTTGGTAAAGTATCGGGGCGGCAAGGAAAAATCAGAGACGGCTGTTTTGAGCTATACAGATCTCTATGACGTATATTTTAAGTGGAAATTTCGTTCAACTGCTTCAGAAATGTAAAGAGAAGCACTGAGCACATAACAGCATAGAGATACTAAGCTCTTACCTTGAGCAATGTACCCTTGCAACTACTGTACTGTGTACAAGTATGTAGCGCTAATGGTACTTGTACATATGGTACAGTACAGTACTTGTTGCAATTAATATTGGTGGATATCATGTTGGACTGCTTCAGAGACTCTACTGTATTTAAGATGGGCTCTTACAGAACTGCTATACCCTATAGCTAGCACTTCATGCACTACACCTCAGTGGATTCATACGATCACTTCAAAGTGAAAGTCTCAGCCAACACTTATAAACCTGAGTGCGTCTGTAAAACACAACTGTGCCTTAGAAGTACAAGTACATACGGTAGAATGGTGTGTAGGTCGCTCAACAAGTGTCTACTGACAAATGTCTAAGGCAAACAAAAGGTAGTCACTACAATCACTAATGCTGCTAATGCTACTACAGCCATTTCCGCTACAACTTACTACCGTACTGCTACTTTTGCATAGCTACATTCGTTCCATTCATCAATCATTAATTCCTCTATCTATAGCAAGATCAACTTGCCTTCTTATTTAAAGTAGACAGACAGTTGGACGATGGGTACTAGGAGTGGCACACAGATATCGTAAAGGGTAGACAGACAACAGTGTTAATGTATCGTGTGCTCGCGCCTATCGACTCGGTTACTCACTCGCTACGCTCGTTTCGTAACCTCATCTATAGGGCTCGCTACACTAATCCCAATAACTCCTTCGGCACCGTACTCTCCTTAAAAGCCGTTCTCACAAACCGTCTCCTCCTCCACTCCCCCCTAACTCCCTTTTCCACATCGTACACCCATTCATCTCCCTCGGTCTGCGTGCATCTCCCCAACCCCCTCTCTCCTGCCCATCCGTTGGGGTTCATGTCCACCTCCCAATCATGCATTTTCGAAAACAGCCATCCTTCGGGCGCCTCCACGTCTCCCAGAAAGGGAGCTCCAGGAGGTCGTTTTTTCGCCAGTCTCCAGGACGAGCCTAGATCGTAGACTAACGAGGTAAACACCCACGAATCCCACTGTCTGGGGGTCAGACCCTGTCTTTGGAGTTCGAAAATCTCAACTGTTTCTCCCTGAGGAGGCTCATCGTTGATAAACTCTCGTTTCTGCACCTTTTGCAGAATGGCAATCACAGGGCTTTCCTTGGGCTTCTCGTCAGTGGTGCTTTTTTCCAGCTCGTCCAGAATGGCCACAATTCGCTTGAGTAGCGTAGGATGTCCAGCTATGATCACTCCCCATCCAGCTCCAATCTGTAGAGCTTTCCAGGGAATGAAAGCGGATAGAAAGAACGTACCAATCATGACAAAACCAAGTAGCAGGAAGATCAGTGCACTGAGAGACTCATTAGCGAAACCAGCGGGTCCTTTGAGAAACCCTTCCAGTTTATCCAGAGCTTTAATCAAGTTGGAAGTCGCATTCTGGAAATTCTTCATGCTCTTTTTCACATCAACCGGCTTCTTTTCAGCGGCTTTAATTCGTTTGATTTGAGCTGCTCTGATCGCCATATCGTCGTCTACAGCCACATCAAACTCGTTTTTCACAATCCAGGGACTGGGTCTGTACTCTTTAGGTAAGGGGTGTTTTTCGGCATAAGCAGGAGCCATAATGCCGTACATGAAGAGCAAACCAGGTAGCACAAAGACAATGCCAGGGTACATGCACATGGCAGTGTAGATGAAGATGCAGGAAATGGACAAACACGGGTTTTGCCATTGGATGGCCTTGAGCACCACAGTCTGGGTCTTCATAACACCGCCTGCTCGCTTACTCAGCTCGGCAATGTTCTTGAGCAACAGAGGGATACTCAGGTCCGGGCCCGCTTCGTGTGCTTCGGGGTCAAAAACCGGTTTTGGCGGGTTATGTTGCGAAATCCGGAATCTCTCGGACGAAGCGTCACTGGAAACGCTCACAGAGTCGTCAAAGACGGAGATATCCGACTCTGAAAACGGCTCCTCGGAGATATCGAGCGCTCGGATCGTGCTGAATGACCCTCGTCGAGATCCGGAGCCGGTAGGAGTAGCTACGGCCGAGCCGAGGTCCGAGTCCACATCGCCGATAATCGATTTTTTCAGCTTGGGAAGAATCACCTTGTCGTAAAGAGCGTCCACAAAGTGCCGAGAGTGTCGGGGAATGGTAGGGCCGAGCCATGAAGTCCGGGAAACGGCTGAAGACGCCACAGACGCCGAGTCGTCGGAGAGAGGTTTGTCTTTCTTGAGAAGCTGGTCCAGTTGAGAAGCAAGCTCGTTGGCGTAGTCCATGGTTCCCATGGAGGTTTGTGAGTCGTTGATGAGGGAGTACAGGGCGTTTTCGGACTGGGATCCGGCGAGACGACGCAACATTGTGAGAGAGCTGCTGTTTGCCTGTGTTGAACTTGGGGTCGTTTTATCGGGGCCTTCCAGTCGGTCGTTTGGGCTGGTTTTTGTGGTGTTGGACTCGTACTGACTGTGGCTTTGTTGTGTCGAAATAACGGAGTGATTTGGTGCTGTCTTTGTGGTTTGTAGTGTTGCCTTGACTGAGAGGTATTCCACCAAGGCCAGGTTAACGTCACTGCATAAACCAAGTTAAGCTTTGAGTTGTGCACATGATAATGTCAATGTGGGGGAGCAACTTAGAGGGAAGCGAAAAGGTGATGTTCCCGGATAGCTACAGAGATGGGAATAGGTGGAATCGACTTGGAATCCCGTGATTAGTCAAATCCCGTTTTTCCCATACCAAAATACCTCATATTCCACCCCCATCGGCCTCCGCCCCTTTATAAATAAACATGCATATTCACCCCACATATGTCCGACTAGTCCCGACAGCAAGAATTGTTGTGGGGTATTCCGGGGGTCGTAGAGAGAAACTGAAAAGTGCGTTTGAATCCTCTCAGTCACATGATCAAAACGCACTTTTTAGAATTTCGAAATACCCAGTTCTTGCAAATCCACCCCTTACCCCAGATTTGCCCCAATATAGCCACGATAATCACTCACAAAAAAATTCGGGTTTTTTTTTGTCCGGTTTTTTTTATGCGGGGAAGCTGGTTCGAAGTGACTATTTGGGATGTGCTATTTGGACTATTTCGGATGTGCTGTTTTGCGCTAGTAGGAGGGGTATGTGGGGTAGCTAAGTAACTTAGTTATGGAGTTAGTTAGGTTTTAGTTGGTGTATGGGTTGGAACATGTGGATGTGCTACTCGATGAATATTGCTCTGAGAGGAAGTCTGACAGATGTGGGGGACTCAGAATGGTCTGTTTAGTCGAATGGATATGTCTTGAGTTGAGTATCGGGTGCGGTATACGTCGGTGGGTCTTCAAGCTGAGAGTCAGAACATTGCAATTAAAGCACCACTTTTGGATAGATTTTAACCAGTTAAAGCTTTAAATATGTTCATCTGAGCTCGTGAAGTACTTCTATGAGGTTTGTTTCCTTCTTAATCCCTTGTAGCGTCTCAGTGATACACCGTACCCTACAGCTCTATGTAGTCACATGACATTGTATCAATCGCCAAAAGTAATATTTTGTCTCTTGCATGGTGTTCTGAACATACATACTGCCCTACTGCTACACTAAATCCCTAACCATATATTTACTGTACTACGTCACTGAGTGACTATGCAGATGCTGAAGCATCGATGTGGATCACGTGATTTAATGAAGTCACGTGAGGTGTTAGCTCATCTGATCAACACTTACCTCTCGTCTATAACAGGAGGTAGATATTAATGCCCAAACTGACAATCATAACAACCACTCCATACACACATAGTGCCAACCCTGACCATTTCAACCAGTCCTCTGAGTTGCTGGAGTCTGCTCCAATCAGTTTATAAGCAAATAAACCCGGTAGAATGAAGGAAATCGACGTGGAGCCTGTACTTCCCACAAACGCCAGCATCAGCTCCAAAGACTCAACTGAAAGAGCAGTGATGTAGCTAGCAACAACAATGATGGTGGTGACAATGCCAAACCTCGCTGTAGTCATACTGCCCGGTTGTCCACTAGTAGGATGCACCATTTCCTCTTCACTGGAAGGCAGTCTACTCCAAGACACCTTATGAGCTAGAGACTTGACAAAGCCTGAGGACTGAAACCACGAGTAGGTATGGTCCAGAGAAGCTCTACAGGGATGGCACTGAAGAGGATACGACAGTACTACCATAAAGGCGATACAGAATCGTGCCACCTCGGTAGCCACTGAAGAAGGGTACATTGAGACAACGTTTCCAGAGACGATATTTCCAAACGAGAGGTAGCCTGTGACACCCACTAGACAATAGCAAAAGGCTGAGAATGAGATGGAGGTGGCTACCACTCTGTTGATGTTTGCAGCTGTCCGATGTTGCAGTTCATTCACAATGGAGAACATGTTTTGATGACAAGTGAAGGCAAAGACAATGATGGGAAAGCAGGAGAGCACGTTTGAGATTTTTGCGGGTTTGAAGAGCGAAATAGGAGCTCGTGACTCGGAAATGTCGGAAAACACGTAATATGTCACAACTAGGACAATCAAGTATCCCACTGAAATCAGAGCAACCAGAGAGGTATACTTGAGAGAGTCGATTTTCCGCAAATAAGACAACGGAACAACAATAGCCACACTTGCCAGAATCCAAAACTCCCGGCTCACAATGAACTGTGTGTTTTCTCCTGGGTTGAACAAAGACTGCACCACTTGGGGCATCAGATCTCCCACAATAATCAGGTAAGAAACTCCCACTCCAAAACACTTGACCGCGATGGCAATATCGAAAATCACACTCAAACTGGGGTACGTTTGAGACGCCAGGGCGAAAAAAGACGCCTGTCTTGCTGGAGCATAAAAGGCACATCTTCCTTGGAGAAACAAGCCGAAACCTGAAAGACCTCCAGACATGAGGATGAGGAAGACGCCGAGAAAAAGCGAGTTCTGACGAAGTGCAAACGGCATAGCCAAGATACCGGCTCCAACAATGGTGTTGACGAGATTGATGACGGAAGAGAGAATCGTGCCTGTGGCCTGGTAGCCTGAAGAGACCGGCTCCAGGGGCTCAGAATGGACGCTCCCATACTGGGCGTCTGTACTGGTGCGATTCTCAGTCATTTGTAGTTGTTGAGGAACGTAAGAACTTGTCGTAAAGTGCCGTTTTTACCACTCGACGATCTGGACAACTCTAAACAAGGAGTAGTGATAAGGTTGTGCATGTGGAGTCATGTGATGAGATAGTCGTAGGCAACACGTGACCATTATGAAACAGAAATACCACGTGATATACCGTATTACCATATGTCTGAGAAGCAGCTGTTTTTTTTCCAGATTGTGGCTTGTCTCAGGACGGAAATCGCTCCAGCTCGTTCAGTTTTGGAGCTATAGAGTTGAGGTTTTGACAGGAGCTTCTTTGAGCCGGTTTCTAAGTTGTGTTAAATTTGTATCCAGTTCTGAGCATTATAACCCACCATTTCACGTCCTCTTATCAGCCCAATCTCACACACTTGCTAGCCGCACTTTAAGTTTAATAACCGAAAGTGCGAAAAAAGAAGAGCCGATAAAGTCATGTGGGAAGGCTCAAGGGACGTGTTTTACGTGATGAAAAGACGGTATATCGCACTGTCACGTGACCAAAAGTCACGTGTTGTCCGCTGTTTTTGATCACGTGACTTTCTCCTCGTTTTGCACATTTTCCACATTTTTCAGTGGCTTAGCGGACTCCGAACAGCCACGCTAGCCTAGTTGGGAAGGCTGAGCCGGGGGTGGTGAGCGGGGTGTATTAAGCGCTTAGTAAGTGTGCTTAGTAAGTGTGTTCTATTAGTAAGCGTGTTCTATTGGTAAGCATGTAGCTCTTAGTAAGCTGGCTCTAAGAGGAAGCTGTCAAGTATGTACAAGTACGGCTAGAGAGCCTTGTTAGCAGCTTATATAATTTGCTTATGTAATTATTAATAACTAAATAGATGATATAAGAGGTTAGATGTGTTGTAATGCTGTCTTGTAGCTGTTGTATGGTAATTAGCTACTCTATGGGTTCCTTGTAAGGACATGTAATATGTGTGGAGGTGTAGGTATGTAGGTACAATAAAGAGTCGTTGAGTGTAATTTATTATCTGTTTAGAGTCGGTTTGGAGGATTTATTTGCACCTGTGGTGTTCTCTTGTATTTCTGTAAGTGTACTTGGTTGTATCATCGTTTCTAGAAGCTCTTCTATAGAGAACTCTTCAGAACAAATTATGAGGTAGAAGAAGTGATTTTGGTGATTCGATAGGTAGTTTGAAGCGTGTGAGCAACTCCATGTGTCTCAATCTCTCCTTGATCGGCTGTCAGAAGCTATAATCTGTAGACAGTGTATTGCCATATACATCCACTCTACTGCTTAAACACTTGCACTAGAGCTATGTACACTTGTATATTCGAATCACCTACCCCAGATAAACCCGTTGTCAAAACCTCAGACCTCTAACTTCAATACTCGTCTCTCCAGACTCTTGTAAATATCCTTTACTGCTCCTCAATAGCCAGCCTTCAGAGGCATGAAAAAAATACATGCTCTTATAAAACCAACTCCAAGCTCTTCATCCAACTCATTGAATTCCGTTTTGGTCAACCTTTCACCTCCTGGTTATTCTCATCTTCATATCTATTTCACCATCTCACATTTATACACCGCCTACTTAACTCCCACAATAATGTACTTTAGTGGCCAAAAATACCTCGAATGGCTCCATTCAACCTCTCATTCGAGTCTCCTCGTTGCGACGATCAATAATATCCACTCCGTTTACCTCTACGACGTATATTACGCTAGTTGCACTGTTTTGAAATTTTTTATCATTCACGTCGTATTCTAATTTGCTCATAAATTTAGAAACGTCAACAAATTCCCGAAAAATATATAAAAAATACTGCCCTATACAGAAAAGTCACAGCTACTCATCTACACTGGTTTTCACCACTCTTGCATATAATCTAATCGTAATTCATTCTTTAGACAATTGTTAAATTTAGTGGGCGCCGTTCTTGTGGTGCTTGAGGTGGAACTGGTAGTCGGAGATGTATCCAAAGAGGAAGACTCCGAGAATCAGATGCAGGAGAGGAGCACCGGAAGCCTTACCGGACTTGGGGTGGAAGTACTTTCGGTAGTAGAGCTTGAAGGGGTTGGCGGTCTTGGACAGAGCGGGGGCGGCTCCCTGGGGCAGGGCCTTGTAGAACGACACAACGTCGGCCATTCGCTTGGCGTTGGGGGCTCCGTGCAGGGTCTGTGTTAGTATGAAAAAGTGACGAGCTGTTTGCCAAAGGGAACAGCATGGAAGTAACGACAGGGAAGAAACGAGTCGATCAAGATGAAAAAAGATGGATGATTGAGCGATGAAGCGATTTGATAGTCAATGGGAGCTTTTGCACGTGGCTATGTGGCTGATTGATTGTGTTCGGTGTGGTGTTCTGTGATGTATGGTTATGCAGAGCTGTGTGTGTCGTGTGCCTTAAATGACATTGGTGGTGGATATCAGGTGAGCTTTAAGGACCTTCCTTTGGGGCACGTCGTCAATCACACCCCCTCAGTCACCACCTTAAGCCACCTTAACTGCCACGTCACCTTCACACACTCCACAACCACACATCACCACACACCCACACTCGCACAAAACCACACAACTCCCCCAATTGAACCACCACCGAGTCCACACACGCTCCATCGCATCAATTCCACCTCACTACACCGTCTCTTTCAATCCTCCTTCGTTTGTGTCGTTTTGTCGTCGTTCTGTTTGTGTCGTTTGTTCGTGCCATTCACACCTCCAAGACACATCCTCCACGTGTCGAATCGCAGATTTTTTTCTCGGTACTCACGGCAGGAGAAGCCACCTTGGGGGGGATCAGGGTGGAGAGCTGTCGTCGGAAGATCATGGACATTTTGTTGTGTCGTTTGGTTCTCTAAGAGGCTGGTGTGCTTCGAGAATATGCCGGGACATAAAACTGTGGTGTCAAAATACCTCTGGGCCAATCACAGCCCGGGCTCAGGAATCCCGTTGGGAGCAATGCGAGGGCGTAAACGAGGGCACGAGCTTATTTGGCCCTAGCCCTGAGAAATTAGAGTTAGTTCAACTTAGTTGGTATGGTGAGTAATGGTAAGTAAAAAAGGAAGGGTGGTGGAATTACGTGAAAAAATAGAGAAATATAGAAACTGACAATTGAAACCGTTTGCACTTATTCCCGCTCAGATCGGACAAAAACTACACCCTCTATATCGTTATCAAAAACACACTATAAGCTTATGCTTACCAAAGGTAAAGTGAAAATGCGGCAATGTTGTTCATGTGGGTATTGTCAAAACACCACATCTTCCAGACGATAGAAACAAGCTACGGCTACGAGACCCATATCACGGGATATAGCAAGGCGAGAGCTATCTACTGTATTAATTACAACCCCGTAGCATGCCCCCATCGCCCACAAACCAATAAAGTTCCACTAGTGTCATATTATGCAAATGAGATGGTGTCAGTGTCAGTAGTGGTTAGATGGTTGTTTTTGGAGCGTTTTTGGAGGTCTTACGTTGATTTTGTGCTGTGTTCCATGTTCTATGTTTTTACACCCTCCAAACAGCCTTTGTCTTATCTCAAATAAGGTATAGCAAGAGTACACTGAGCAGCACTATAGATGGGTGTTGCGATGCTCAAATCGGCCCAGAATTTCGACTCCCTGGCTCCAAATAGTCACGTGATTCCAGATCCGTCTCCCTTATATCCGTAGCTATCTCCATTTACCCACAATATCCATCTTCTGCACAGCTGCATAATTTAAACTCGAAAACGATTTTTCAAATTTCACCAGATCACAATCACCACTATGAGCATCGTACCTAACGACCGAGAAGTGGTACAAGCCGTTGTGGACATTTGGCGCAAAGACAAGGCCACGGAGAAGCTCGGAGCCGCGAAATTAACCGGGTTGGTCAAACTTATGCACTCTGACTGGCAGTTGAGTGAGAAGCGAGTGAAGACGGTTTTGAAGGCTGCTAATCTGGGACTAAACACTGACAAATACTACTATGCTGGTAGTATTACGAGTCATGTGACCCCAGGCCTCGTCCTTCCCGAAAAAGTCACTCTGAATACCGCCAAAGCTCGAGGAAAAGGCCTTTATGCCAAGAAGGATATCAAAGCTGGAGAAGAGCTGTGGAGCGAACAGGCCTTTCTACTGGTTCCTCCTCTTGAGCATGTTGGTATTATGCGCAAAGGCATGGGATGTGCTTTTTGTTCTCGTCCATTCCAGTCTCATTTCGGTGTAGACTGCGGTGCTTGTCTAGCCAAGTGGTGTGACAACTCTTGCAAAAAAAAGGATGTCACACACGTAGCCATGTGGCATGAGTCTCGTCACGGGCAAGTGACACGTGTGGAGTGGCAGAAGTTTGAAAATTTCTGCGTTTCCAATGGTTGGATGGCCCTGTATGCTCTTGGGTTACTGTGGTTACGGATTCTGCGAGATCCGAAAAAAAACGAGGTTAAGCAGCAAATGGAGGCGTTTGCACGTGTGGGACAGGATTTACGGCATAAGGCGGTGGAGCAGTCCAACTCGCTGTTTGCTTCTGAGCAGTCTGAAGTGCTGTGGAAGCAGGGGTATGATTTGCTGAAGAAGCTGCTAGTTGGGGTGGATTTTGCGTATGACAAGGATTTTTTGCCAGGGTTGGGCATGTTCAACATCAACAATGTCGATGGCAACATGTATCTCACTCAGTCGCATCTCAATCACTCGTGTGAACCCAATGTTGATGTCAAGAATGTGGGTCGAACAGAGGGAATTTCAGTGACTGCTAAAAGAGATATCAAAACCGGAGAAGAGCTGTTTACCTCTTATGTCAACCCGGAGCACGAGCTGGATGACCGTAGGTACAATTTGCGAGTCGATTGGGGCTTCAATTGCAACTGTGTTAGATGTAAAAGGGAGGACAAGGAGGAGATGGAGTACTTGGATGAGTTGGTTAGTAACTGGGCCATTGGAGTGAAGAGAAAGGAAATGGAGGGTGAGGGGAGAGAGAGAACGAGAACGAGAACGAGAAGTGTGCACTTTGATAAGGAGCCGGAGGTGGTAGCATAGCCCTAAGGAAGCAAACGAGAGCGAAGCTCGAGTGCTGCTGACGTGCGCTATGCACTTTAAGCACTAAAGGAGGGTGTAAACTTAGAGCTACGCTCTACTGAGAAGAGGCAGAAGTACTTCCGATAGGTTTCTGAGGTCCTGGTGTATAGTTAATAAGATGATGCATATATGCTTACCGTAGAGCGACAAGGAGTTTCAACTAAAAATGTAGGGGGTAGTAAGAACCAAATGATCATGTCGAGTACTTCTATAGGTGCTGGTTCTACCCTGTTGTGTTGTGCTCTGTAAAGATTAATAGCCCCAATGGAGAAGGTTATGCACTTTTGGACGCGTAAACATGTTATTGTGGAGTGTAGCTCTATGGTGATGCGGTTTTTGCTCTTGTTTGAGCCTCTGTTGTGCTGGGAATGTCCTGTTCAGTTGTGCTGTTGAAGCTCACACTGTAGTGTCAAGTGTAATGGAGAACACCGAGTACTAAGATGAAGTACTGTTCAACATGGTGCTCTGAGCCTCTGTAGTGCATTGTTGAGAGCTGCGAGTGACCATCATGGGATATCTTTTGGTGGAATCAAATGTGTAGGTGCTTGTTGTGTTGTGCCCATAGCCCATGCTCTTATGATGAGTTACCTGTGGATGTATGGGAATGTCTTTATGGCCATCTATCCAACAAATGGATCGACAGAGCCATTCCCTAACGTGGGGCATGGGCTCTGTTGAAGCTTCATCAGAGTGCAGCTGTGTTGTGATATCTTCACTTTCATACAAGAAATGTAAGAGTATCACATTTCATCTGACAAAGGATAACTCCGCTTATATCTGTGTTTGAACGGTGTAGATCAGCTCTGCTGGAAATGCGGAACATGATAGTATTTTCATAAATCAGTTTAACTGTCACCCTGTTCTGACAGCTGTCCCAAAAGGGCAAGCACAGTATACTTCACTTGTCTCTAGTCTCAACACTGGACCTACTCCAAACACAGTGCCCCATATCCAGGCCAAACAACAATGATCATTATACCACCCGAAAGCCCCACATTCAGGGATTTCAAAAATCAACTCCAAATATCCCCAGCGCCATTGATACTGCTTCCAGGACCCAAATACTTCCACAGCATCTATATTACATAATCACCCTTCCAGCTCCAGTAAAATTTCAATCAGCCATAAATGTAGTCTCATTTGAAAGGTCCAGCCTCAAGTAGCCCAGCCATCAACTTCCCACATCTACACCACTTATATTACTCCTGTTACACTCCATTCAAGTTCCACACCTCCAAACTTAAATCCCAATTCGCCACTCCAAAAACCATCCCACAGAAAAATAACCTACACCATTCAATTACTTGAGACGAGGGCTACATTTGTATACCAATAAACCAGCAACACAAGATACCTCAAATGTCCCCAATATTCCGTCATTTTCCACCTCCAAACTCTATTTAACATCGCATGCCACAGCAAATGTCATCTTGATGCTGAAGCAGACGGTAAGATTTTGCTTAGCTCTTTACTCAGCAGTGTCACGTGACCACCATAAACCAGATTTCAAATTTCTAGCCCAATCGGTCCATGATTGGTTGAGCTATACTATCGCAAGTATTACTTAGACTTTGTTAGCTTTACACTTAACCTAGTCAACTAATAGAAGCCTAAATACCTCCCTCTCCAGCGTGCTACAGACATCCCAGTAAAAAACGGACAACACCATTGAACTCCCCCCGTTACCCTCTTTCACCCTACACCCACCACTTACCCCCCACTCAAAACCCCAAAATCCCCCTTCTCCCAAAGTTAAGGTTTCACGCACTACCATCCACCACATCATCCACCTCACCCTCAACACCACTACACCACACACAATCAACATGACGGACGTGGCGAAACCTGTTGGCGAGCATCTTCTCGCGCACCCGACGACCCCCGAGGACTACTACCGGCGTCTCAAGCAGCTTGAGCGTGAGTACGAGCTGATTTCGCTGCAGGAAGAGTACATCAAGGACGAACAACGCCACCTGAAACGAGAGCTCGTTCGAGCGCAGGAGGAGGTCAAGCGGATCCAGAGTGTGCCACTTGTGATTGGCCAGTTTCTGGAGCCCATTGACCAGCAGACCGGCATTGTTGCCTCCACTACCGGGTCCAACTATGTGGTGAGGATTTTGTCGACCTTGGACCGGGAGTTGCTCAAACCCTCGTCTTCTGTGGCGCTCCATCGCCACTCCAACGCTCTGGTGGATATTCTTCCCCCGGAAGCGGACTCATCTATCGCCATGTTGCGACCTGATGAGAAGCCCGACGTGTCCTACGCAGACGTCGGAGGCCTGGATATCCAGAAACAGGAGATCCGTGAGGCCGTGGAGCTGCCGCTGACGCAGTTTGAGCTGTACAAGCAGATCGGTATCGACCCTCCACGAGGCGTTCTTCTGTTTGGACCTCCCGGAACCGGCAAGACCATGCTGGTCAAGGCGGTGGCAAACAACACCACGGCGTCGTTCATCCGAGTGGTGGGCTCCGAGTTTGTGCAAAAGTACCTCGGAGAGGGTCCGCGAATGGTGCGAGATATCTTCCGGCTTGCACGGGAAAACTCGCCGTCGATCATTTTCATTGACGAGATTGACGCCATTGCCACAAAGCGGTTCGACGCACAGACGGGTGCGGATCGAGAGGTGCAGCGAATCCTGCTGGAGCTGCTCAACCAGATGGACGGTTTTGACCAGACTTCAAACGTCAAGGTGATCATGGCGACCAACAGAGCCGATACGCTGGATCCGGCCTTGTTGCGACCTGGACGACTTGATCGAAAGATTGAGTTCCCTAACCTGAGAGATCGACGAGAGAGACGGCTGATTTTTTCCACCATCGCCTCGAAAATGTCTCTTGCTCCGGAATGTGATCTGGACGCGCTGATCATCAGAAACGATCCGCTTTCTGGCGCCATTATCGCTGCTATCATGCAGGAGGCGGGTCTGCGGGCAGTGCGAAAGAACCGGTACGTCATTATCCAGAGTGATCTTGAAGAGGCGTACTCGGCCCAGGTCAAGGTCGGGTCTGATAAGGACAAGTTTGAGTTCTACAAGTAGAGGACAAGGATATAGCATGAAATGTGATTAGATAATGAGAGTGGGTGTAGGGAGTGCGAAGCACTCTCTACTTTGTAGTGTACGTAAGGTGTGCGACAAGAACCAAAGGGACATACAAGACACCACAGGTAAGACCTGTATGTTACAGTGAACCTCAACTGACTAGAGTGAATGACACTGTACTTCTTGTATATGTAAGGCAGTATCTTACCAGCTGTGTGGACACACTCTACAGCTGCAGTTCGTACATCTATTCTAATGTATCCACATCGTAGACACTCAACTACAGTACAGTATGTACTGTATCTCGCCAGCTATGGGCTACAGTACCAACACAGCGCCAGTGCTGTTTTTTTTTTTTTTTTTTTTTTTTTTTTTTTTTTTTTTTTTTTTTTTTTTTTTTTTTTTTTTTTTTTTTTTTTTTTTTTTTTTTTTTTTTTTTTTTTTTTTTTTTTTTTTTTTTTTTTTTTTTTTTTTTTTTTTTTTTTTTTTTTTTTTTTTTTTTTTTTTTTTTTTTTTTTTTTTTTTTTTTTTTTTTTTTTTTTTTTTTTTTTTTTTTTTTTTTTTTTTTTTTTTTTTTTTTTTTTTTTTTTTTTTTTTTTTTTTTTTTTTTTTTTTTTTTTTTTTTTTTTTTTTTTTTTTTTTTTTTTTTTTTTTTTTTTTTTTTTTTTTTTTTTTTTTTTTTTTTTTTTTTTTTTTTTTTTTTTTTTTTTTTTTTTTTTTTTTTTTTTTTTTTTTTTTTTTTTTTTTTTTTTTTTTTTTTTTTTTTTTTTTTTTTTTTTTTTTTTTTTTTTTTTTTTTTTTTTTTTTTTTTTTTTTTTTTTTTTTTTTTTTTTTTTTTTTTTTTTTTTTTTTTTTTTTTTTTTTTTTTTTTTTTTTTTTTTTTTTTTTTTTTTTTTTTTTTTTTTTTTTTTTTTTTTTTTTTTTTTTTTTTTTTTTTTTTTTTTTTTTTTTTTTTTTTTTTTTTTTTTTTTTTTTTTTTTTTTTTTTTTTTTTTTTTTTTTTTTTTTTTTTTTTTTTTTTTTTTTTTTTTTTTTTTGTTCATCTGCTCCCTAATCACTGAACAGACTTGCTACTGTACCATCACAGATCATACATCTAATTCATTATCTATTCTAAATCACTCCTGACCTTTGGCCAGTCGTTCTAATCCAGCAAGCTTCTCTCACTGGCACTGCCCTCACTCTTCTCCAGCTGCCCAATGGGCATATCCATGAGACTTGTGGTGGACAGCTCCGGGTGAGGAAGCTGAGGAGCGTTACTGCTCACAGTTCTCAGTGAAGCCGGTTTCGGTTTAGGAACAGGTTTCACTGGAGGACTTCCAATGGGCTTCCTTCTAGGAGGCAAAGCAGGTTTGTCGACAAAGTCCGGAAAATCGCCCTCAAACGGGTTGATTTTCTTGGGGTTCAAAATCATGCCCTTGGCAGGAGGCACAATAGGCACTTTGGCAGTTTGGCCGCCGGAAATCCACCATTTTCGAGCATCTGTGGAAGGGGGAGGTAAGCCATGAGTGAGAGTGACTTCATTGAGCTCAGACAAAGAAATGAGATCGTTGGAACCGCCCATTTCAGACCGTCTTTTATCATACAGCTCCTTACCAAGAGCAGCCTTTCTCTTCTGATCAACCAGCAAGATTTGAGCATTGAACTCGGCGTAAACAGGTCGATGATCAGAGAATAACAGATCACTGACACACCCATAGTTGATACCTCTCAGACCTGTACCCTTGTACAGTACTCGATCAGTCCAGGAAGGAGTTCTGAACTTTTCAGACGTGTCGTACGTAGCAGTACCGTTGTCAAACTTGTAGGTAGGTGGGAAATTGATCTCCATCTCGTTGTAGTAAGGAAATGTCTCTCCAAGCACCATTTGTCTATTGAGCTGATCATGCTCAAACAAAAGTCCATACTCCTTCTTACCCACAATCTGACGAACCACATCTCCATCCATGTCGATTCTGTAGTTGAAATCGCCCAGCCAAATGACACAGTCGTGGTCTTTGATGGTGAGACCTCTAGAGAATCTCAAGCCAGTGTTGAGAGTCTTGAAATCGTGATGTCTTTCCTCAATGTTGGAAGTTCCAGCAGCCAAATGGGCAGTAATGAAACAGAAACGAGTGTTTGCGTATGAGAAAGACACAGCCACTCCTCCCTTGTTACCAGCCATACCTCCCAGACCGGTCTTTTTAATCGCTCCTTCGATATTCTTGACGAATCCAACCTCTGCTTTTCGAACAAACAACAGAAGAGCTGTTCCTACAAGCTGATGAGATCGTAGAAGCACGTATTCATCTCGTTTGTTCAAAACAGCTTCAACTCGTTTCTCCCAGAACTCCTTTTTGCCCGGATCAGCATTGAGAATCTGTCCAGGAGTGAGCTGAACAATTTCCTGAAATCCAACCAAAACAATACTAGGCAAGTCATCATGAACGTCGAAACCAGCACCTCCAGAAAGCTCTTTGGACGACTTTGGAGGGAAAAACCAGCCGGAAAGGTCTGCATCAGACAACTCTCCGTTGAGATTGAAGGTACCAGCAAACACTTTAATGTTGGTGGTGGAAGAGAACTCCAGCTTTCGTCTCTCAAGCTCTTTAATGACGAAATCGTTGATAGGATCGTAGAGTAAAATTCCTTCTTGGTCGGAGAGTCGTCCTAACAAAACATCAGTGGTGTTCTGCTTAGTCTTATCAGTGAAACTGTTGATGTACAGTCTTCCTACCGATTTTGTAACATCAGCCAGAGCTCCAGCAAGGTTCATTTTGCCAGATCTGGTGTAACTCGTCTTGAGAGCGTTAGTACCAGCGTAAATCTGACTCAGCTGGTCGCCATTATCAGCCCACAGAATGTTGTGTTTGCTCCAAAAATCGGGATTGCAACCAAGGTGGTTTCTGTCCAAGAAAATCTGAAGAGCTTGTCTAGATAACACCTGCTGAATCATGTTAGTTCTATCCAGACAATCCAAACAGTTGGTTCTAAAAACACCGTTCTGAAGAGTGACATTGGGGTTTGAGGAGTCCATGGAATAAAAGCCATACTCCTCCATAGCGTCAATGACTCTGTTTAGCACCCGAGTAGCTGCTGAATAGCCCTGTTTGGACACTTCATGGTGAAAATCAAAGTCAGTTACAGCAACTAAGCCTCCTCGTGAAGATCCAGAGTTAGGATCAGTGGAATGAGAACCTCCAGCTTCATTCAACTTCTTCACATGACCATGGTACCGCGTAGTGAGCTCATTTTCATGCGATTTTTCACGTGACAGCAGGTTGATCACGTGGATAGACCCGTACTTGTTGCACAGATAGTCCATATGCCGTTCAAAAGCAGGTTGAGCTGCGTCTATGGATCGTGTGATTTGGACTTTGTTGCTGAGTAATTGAGAATCTTGTTCCCAGAAAAAAGGAACAGATCCCCTCACCTGTAGGAAAGCACACACCATCTGAGAATTGCCTCTTTCGGTGTACAGAATCGTCTCAGTTTCGACGAAATTGGCCACAAATCCGTCATCATCAATACCTCTTGCTAGAAACCGAGTTCCAGCCATTCTGCAAGACAGTTTGGAAATGATAGTCAGTCGGCAACTGATACTGTTCTCCTCATAATTGCCTATTCGAGTATTGACGGTTTCGGCAAAACCTCTAATCAGGGTAGTCAGAAACCCACACTTGTCCAATTCAGACCGTTCAAAATCAGGCAAGTTGTCCCGAAACTTGACCAGCTCAGTCATCATATAACTGTTCCACAAAAACGACGCATCCGACGACTCCAGAGTGGAAATCACCTGACCTGCAAGATTACGCATGCTTGCAGGTTGCGCAGTACCTCGAGTCTGCATCGATGACGTCAGATCGAAATCTGTAGAGTAATAGAAGGACGAATTGGTCAGCATTTTTCGTAGCTGAGTACAAGGGTGCTCAGTGATACCTGACGAACTAGCCTGATCGTGTAGATCAATAGGATATCCGTTGAGATCGAGAGTTACAAAATCCCATGTGTTGCGGTTCAAGCAATGGAACTCAACACCCACCACTCGATTGATAGTTTCTCCTGGTCTAGGTGACGCTACCAACGACTTGGCTGTGATGACACACAGGAAGACATCACTGGAGATGTTAATCAGACCCAGAAAACCATGACAGTCAAGAGGAGACAGAGCTCTGTGTTTGCGGAAATCAATCTTCTCAATGGGGGCGAATTCCACGATACATCGAGGGCGGTTTTTGTCGTCTGTAGGGGTGGCGTAGCGGAACACCAGGGCGTACTTTTCTGATACCAGGGCCAAAGACCGCGGGTTTTCGTACACGTATACCTTCATTGTGGTTCTGTGTAGTGACGGTGACGTGGCAGAGTTGGAATTGGGTGCAAAAAACTGACCCCTCGGATGTCAAGTGACGATAAAACTGACTGGTAAGATGAGGTCAAGTGAAAGGTGCAGATGATACGTCGATGATAGGTGGTGATGCGGGAAAGCTTAAATGAGCAATGAAACGTGAAACGTTGAGGTGCATGACGTCACGTGGCCGGAACGTGCGTAGCACGTGACGGTGTATCATATGAGGGAGATTTTACTAGGCACTTGAAAAATTAGTTTTGAGGCTTTTTGAGCGTTTTCCGCGTATCTCGTCTTGTGGGCATCCCACGGGGTCAGGAGATATCTCAAAATACCCGCGAGACCAAGGAGATCATTTATCTAGTCGCAGCTTCCTTCTAGCATTACTGGAACGCTAGTTGAGCGGTTTGTTGTGGGGGGCAGTGCTACTTGAAGTTTATTTGGAGGGAGAAAATGAGTTTTCATGGTAGAGGAATTTGGAAAAGTGGAAAAAAGAGAGGGGAATGAGGGGGTGAGAATAGTATATGTTTGGAAGTGGTGGGATGTATGGTGGGGGAGATGGAGGGGTTTAAGAGAGAGGGTAGTGGAGTAAGTTAGTTGGGAGTAGTTAACGGGGGACATGGGAAGTCTAACTAAATGGCTGATCAATCACTGAACGCAGTATTAGTTCAAGGTGGAATTGTTTTATATCAACCAATTGATTTCGATCGGCTGATTACAGGAGTATAGTTTGTATGTTTGTAAGATGTTCATTATGTCCTCTAGCTATAGCAGATGTAAGATAACATACTGATGCCTATCCTTGATGGTTGTATGTCACATATGTTATTCAAGACTACTCTATTCCATTCATCTCATCCCTCTAATCCTCATGACAGACCTCTCATTCATCTCAGATGATTATTACAATCTCAAATTACAACACATTTATAACATATGTTCACCATTACCACTCACTGACGAAAAATACAACTAAATCCAGCTACTGTTATACAGTAGGAATCGCCTCCAAACACCGATTCCAATGAACATACTCTCACATCTCCCAGAGCAATATTACATCCTCGTCTAATGATAACGTCATTCGATACATCTGTCCATATCCTGGACGCAGTGTTTATCCAATCATATTAATTTCAACACCATTGAACTCCTCTGAGTCTCCTGATTCCAACTGTACCACTTTCATCCATAAAAAATTCTCGAGGTTCAAAAACAAAAGTTGTTGTCCGCTCGTGCTTCGTCCCTTCGGGACTCAGTCTCGCTTCCGGCGTGGCAAAAAGTCGTGATACTAAACCCCTCCATAACATATACCACCACGCTGCTATCCCTCCGCCATGCCCACGGCAACCGGATCTCTGCTGGATTGCTCCACTGAAGTATCCCGGTTGTTATTAGAACAGAAATCTCAAAGCCGATTACTCAGACCGAGACGTCCATCTACCGCAGAATTCGGAAAGGACAGCGTGGTGACCAAGTGCAGAGTCCAAGACTCGAACGCACAACAAGAAGGTTTTTACCACTCCGACAAAAGGCCATTACAGCTAAAGAAAAAGTTTAAAAGATCCAATATATTGGGCCGAAGATGTCACGTGATCTGCGATTAAAAACACGAAAAAGAGGCCCTAAACCAAATATATTTGAAATATTCCAAATGGTAAATTAATCTGTGCGTTCCGGCACATCTTTTGACCTAGGTCACATGACCACAGCACACCTCTTTTTGGTAGTATTACATAATCACCCAAAACTCTATTCTATTTTTAGGCAAATTTCAAAAACCCATAACTTCTCCAAATCGAGTCCGATTTAGATTTGGAAAAAAGCACAAAGTTCACCCCAGTCACGTGACAAAAACCACATAATAAAAATCCACCCACGTAGGTCTGACTCACAACAAAGTTATGACTGATGTTAGCCGCATGGCCGGTGGCGTTGTGGACAAGTACAGGTGGTGTGGAAGGTGTAAGCTACTATATGGCATGTTTGCTGTTGAATTGATCCTTGGAAATTATTTTCTTTGCTCTGATTGGCCGGTTTCCCGTCTGACCAGTCAGATTACATAAACTGACTGGTCATATTTCAATGTCTCACTTTTAGACCTCTCGGCTAACTTTAATAGTACACCCTGATCCAAACACTTAGTCGTCTACAAATACATATAGCCGTCCTCTGATCGCCTTTGTTCGGGAACAACCTCCCCATGAAATTGCGCGTGGAATCCAGATCGGACCTCGAAATCTCGCCATTATGCTCACGTGACTGGCCACACGTCTTTTCCGCCGTTTCCAACCCCAAAGTCCTCGAAAGACTGGACATTCCGACCCCCTACGACGAATCCAAAGCCAGAGAGTTCTGCACACGGGCCGAAAGTACCCGCTACAGCTTTTTGAACGGCGACTTTCCGGTTGTTTTCGCAGTTAGAGACGTTTCCAAGGGCGGTGAAACAGTGGGATGTATTGATTTGAGAGTGAGTGACTCAACTACACCGTTTTTTGTGATTGATCCGCATTTCGTGTCACGTGACAGAAAATCCTGTGAAGTCGGTTATTGGCTAGCGGAAGAGTACCAGGGTCAGGGTATCATGACACTTGTCGTACAGAGCGTGTTCCAGTATGCCCGTGACGTCATGCACGTGACTTTCTGCTGTGCGGCGTGCAGGCGCAACAACCCTGCGAGCATGAGGACGATTGAGAAAGCGGGATTAGTGTTGAGGCAAGAGGAGGAAGGGGTGCTGTATTACTGGGATAAGTGATGTTGGTGT
This sequence comes from Yarrowia bubula, assembly GCA_900519075.1. Taxonomy (NCBI): domain Eukaryota; kingdom Fungi; phylum Ascomycota; class Dipodascomycetes; order Dipodascales; genus Yarrowia; species Yarrowia bubula. The sequence goes on along the minus strand of ULGX01000010.1, from coordinate 421,642 downwards.
GGACGAACGGATGGATAAAATTGAATGAATTTTTGATCAATCGGTAGCCCCGATTTTTGTGGTTCTAATGACGTACTCTAGGTGTCTATAGGATGATCACTCATGTAGCTATGACTGAATTGATATTTTTCCATTCCTAGTTTTAACATTACACCTGTGTCTCTTCTTGGACACTAACTTTCTACTGCCTGCCGTATCCCAAAAGTAAGTTGCGGAGAAGCAGTTCAAACGCAGCTTGTAAACAACACTGTTGGGTGCGAGTGATTGGAAATAGAGAATGGCGTTTTGTGCTCTCCTAGTTCGATAAATAGCCGAGGAAACACAAAATGGACTTCATTTCTGGCTTCCCCGCATTCACGGCTATCGATAGCATATAATTAATCCGGTTTCAGACGCGCAAAATCCATTTCACGATGCATAGATTAGGCTTTACGATGGCATAAAGTAGTGATATCTGATGGGGTGAGTTTGTATCTGAATATCCTTCAACCTTGGTCAAAATGATCACCAAACCGAGATAAATTCAACTATCCAACTCCCATTCCACTATCTATCTCATATCTCCAGCTACAGCTTTTTCCAAATTTTCCATACACTTCCCTGTACCAGTCCTCCGCAAAACAGCTACTGCAGTCAGATGAAGCACACGCACAGATATCTTATGCCACCTACTACCATTTGGCAAACTACTTATAACCACTTCTATCCGTTTGCCAAAGACAAACATGAAACCATGAACGACTACCAGCTAGGCGAATCGATAACCCTTGACCACTTATTATCTCACCAGGACTTTGCGGCTTACGCTGCTGCCAATGGCCAGTCTCAAAATCTAAGCCAGGGTTCGAACGGAGCAAATCCTAGCGCGGTTTTGGTTTCACAACCTCAAAGTCACTTATTGTCAAGTAACTCGTCGACAAATGCTCAGATCGCCTCAGGGACTTCAAATTCGGATTCGCAGACGCTGTTTACGTCTGAGTTTCAAGCTCCCGTACCGCCTACACAGCCGCTCAACTCGGTGTATGCTGCAGCATACCCTGCAACATATGGAGCACAACAGTACCACACTACAGCTCCTACGGCTAGGATAGGAGAATCCTACCCCCCCACGCCGTCGCCAGAGACAAACATCAACTCGTCTCTGCAATACCACTACTCTAGGAGTGTTTCTACAAACTCCAGGTCTCCTACTCCATCTAGAAGCACACCTCTTTTACAAGAGTTTATCTTGCCTATCCAGGTACGTGCTGCTCCATTTTGCGATGCAAACGACATTTTGGAGATGGACTATGAAGCCTATGACCTGGAAACGTTTGAGGATTACTCAGCAGAGCCAGCTGCAAACTTTCATCCTGCTCCGTATACGGGATCACATCATAGCTTGGTAAATTCGATATCACGTGACATAAAAAAAGCGGAGGAGATTGCCATTACCCGGATGAAGTATCATAGCTTTGGGTATATTGATCTGAGTGAGGGAATGTTTGGAAAGTTGAATTTGAGGAGACCGGGGGCGTGGAGTAGGTGTCCTAGTGGGGTTGGGAGGAAGGTGCGCAGACGCTGAGGTGAGCGTAGCGAGCCTTAGCGTCTGAGCTCCTTCTGAGTGAAAAAATAATTCACTTTGGCCTATGTTTCGTCGAGTTAGGACCGAACAAATGTTTTTTCTTGTTTGGGTCCTGGCAGACGTAATCGGATAGGTATGGGAATTTTGAAACATGTGTTAGAATGAGGGGAGTCTATGGCTACACTTCAGTAATAGTGGGAGTACAGGATATACAGCGTTCGGCGAGGGATACAGGTTATAATGGTTCTTGTTAGTAGGATTAGTAATGTTAATTTTAGAGCATTGATAATAAGAGTTAATATAGTAGGTCCAGAACATCACTTAAGTGGTGTATGAAGAGTGTGGAGTTCATCTGTCTGTTGTAGAGTGTATTTGGGGCATTTTAGTTGAGTTTATGTGGTGTAAACGAGGGAAAATGGTGGTAGATAGCTGAAAATGAGTGCCAAGAGAATAAAAAAAATACTGAAAGGATCCTGATGTGCTTTAGAGCAATTTGGTAAAGTCCTTGAAGTAGCTGGAGTGGCTTCGGGTTATGCAGATGCCCGTAGTTGTGGGCAGTTTGTAGATATTCAGAACAGTAACTGAAGGTATCTGACTAGCCATAATCTCTGAAACATTCTCAAACACATTAGTGAGATCGTTCCAGACTATGCTATTGGATCGTCTTCAGAGTAATTGTGTGGCTTGATACTCTTCCATAGTTCTAGGACATAGGTATCTCCAGTGGAGAAGGGTAAGCTCAAGAGCATAGTTTTGTTGAGTCGGATATTGGTTTACTCAACAGAATGGCGCCATAAATCACGTCATTAACTTGTCTCATCACCTTTTAGTAAGTCTTTACATGTTGTGACAGTAAGTAAAAAGTAATGATCTGATAAAGACATGGACGTCACCCTTCAAAGGTCACGTGACTTACACAATCAGATAGCTAACCATCCAATGATCTGACAGCCATAGTTCTACCTTCCATAGCATACAATATGTACCCCACAGTCAGCATAAAGTACAACCCTGAGCATACCCTGCATCCAGGTGCATGCAATGATATCATTCCACATGTCCTTGTGTCTCCATTTACATCACATGAGAACACCATACACTCCATGGTATCATAGTATGAAACGTCAGTTCACTTCTTGGTATCAAAATGTTCAAAATGGTATCAAGAAATATCACATGAAAATAATGGCACCATTACCTCTTCACTAGACTACCCTTACACTTGAACCTGGTGACGAGGATGGGTTGCAGCCCTTCTAGTTCACAAAGTAGGAACGGACATTTCCCGGCTGAATGTCCCACGGAATAAACTGCCAAGCATCTCCCCGTTGGAGTCGTCGTCTCGCTTCCGGCAGACACGGCTTGCAGTCGCCAATGTTCACGACTCGTTCCGTAGAATGTTGGTAAGGCATCTTTTCCACCAACTCGTAGGATCTTGACAAAGACGTGTTTGCCGACTTCGAACGGTGATGTTCGGAGAGTCGAGCAACTGTTGCTCACAACGTGGTATCGTTGTATCCTGGCATCGTGTAGTTCATCGGGATTGAGGTACCGTACGTCGTCTGTGGTCTGTCAACAAGCGTAGACGCTCTTTGATGTTTTTGAGGCTCGTCGGATGTCGACAGTATCCCAGTACTCAATCCATTTGTGTCTGAACAGCTTGTCCCTGTCCGAGATGAGCACCTCAGGATTCGACCTCTCAGGAACTGTTTGATGAACACCTCAAGAACTGTTTCGCCAACGCCGGAGACTTGATGTCACTTCTGAGAGGGAACAACTTCACCTCCATGCTTCTCAGTGTAAGGGTATGTCCAGGTATCGTAGATTGGGGTATTCTTTTATTTGCTTCCCTCATTTTTGATATCACGTGACTCATCCTCTCTCATTTGTAAGTCACCCATGTCTTCTTCCAGACTGTAGCTTTACTCCATAGACATTATCTCATAGTGTCAACATAGAGCTCATACTAACAGCTAATCAACCCAATTGAATATCATAGCAGACATCTCCTTGTCTTCCTCTTCCAAATCGCAAAAGTCACGTGTGTATGTCTTTGTCTTGTAACATCCATAGACCATACTGTCCTTCAGTAGTCACCTTAATATCACAGTACCGGTATGTAATAACAAGACACACCATAGTGACCACAGTAGAACCTCAGAAGTACCACTTTCATGGTATCAAAAGAATCGCAACCACCTCCAAAAACATGTAATCGAAAAAAAAATGTCAAAAAATGTCAGTCGCCATTTTCTTTAACACTCCGTGCCCACCCCAACACCACACAGCAGTATCACAGCCAACAACACCCCCCAAATATCACGTTTGTGGTATCAAAATGCTCACAAAAATGTCCTCGATATCTTTATTACAAAAACCTCCTTCAAAAAATCACCCCCCGTTGATTTCTGTTGGTATCTCTCCATCCAATCACGTGACTTCTCCATTTTCTCATCACGTGACTTACTCCACTTTCTCTTTTCCGTCACCTCTTTCCGGATTTGCTGCTACTTATCATCTCCTTTGAAATGAGCCATAATCTGGCTCGGTTTATGCCCATCAATATAGGGTTAGGGTTTCCAGGATTAGGGTAGCTTCAGGGTTAGGGTAAAATAACCTTCACACGTGGATCGGCTTAATAATCGCCCCGGCCGTTGCTTATCTAAACAGTTGGGAATTTAGATATGCCTCATAGTGAAATAGGGGTTTGGAGAAGTGGGTGGAAAGTAGGGCTAGGGCTTAGATTTTTTGAATGTGGGGTGATGAGGGTTAGGGTATGGTGTGTATGAAATATTCACGTGATATGATTACTAATGCGCTTTTTACCGGCTTGTAAAATCCCCCCTCCTTCCAAATAAGCTTTTCTCTTAAAGTTAAATCTCACATTACCACTGCACCTTAGCAACCCAACACCATCATTGCCACTGATCAAACCACGATAGATTTTTGCAAAAGCGCCTTTTTCGACCAGAATTTTTATCACGTGACATATACAGTGATTACAGTCATACCAGCGGCATTTGGACTTCATTCAACAAGTTTATTCCGGCTTTTTCCCGATTTTAACAGTTTTGCAGATTTATCTCGACGACCAACAACGCTACCGTAAATCAGACAACGGGATTCGATTCAGCAAGGGAAGACGGACCTACTAGAGTCTTTATTTGTGCATTTCCGACAACTTTTGCGTGGCAAATTTCTGCATCTTTTGATCCAGTAACGGTGACGATTTTTTGACCGAAGCATTGGACTGAGCAGACCGACAGGAACACATTGGTACTACTTTTTACCCGGTTTCATTGATTTTCGATAATTTTCAGGGGCGACTTTTGTTAATTTCGACATAAACGCAAAACATACACCATCAGTGTACTCAAGACAACCGTACAAACTATCAGCATCTTCAATTTTCGAAATCAGACGACACCTCGTTTCATTTTTGAAATTCTCGTTTTTCTCGACCAAAACCCCTCAGTTCTTAATTCTGACTTGATCACGTGACTCAGGACATCTCCACGAGCTCCGAAATCTACTTGGTTTTTCATTAAACCTATTTTTCTGCATTTTTCTACACATTTCCCTTTTCGCCATGTTCGAAAAAGAGCCTCCTGGGTGCAAACTCTTAGGCCCCTTTGCTCTTATAGTGCAAGCATCTATGGGCGTTTTAGCGGTCCTCACACTGGTCGTTAAACGCCAATACGAAGTCCCCAGACGTCCCTGGTGGGTATGGTTTTTCGATGTTTCTAAACAACTTTGTGGAGCTGCTGGACTTCATTTCCTCAACCTTTTTCTGTCCATTCTCACATCTTCACGCACAGATGTACCCGATACGTCAGACAACCCCTGTGACTATTACTTTTTGAACGTGCTTATGGATACCACTGTAGGTGTTCCTGTTCTATGGGGGTTTCTCGTACTTGTGACTAATGTGGCTGAGAAGAAATTCAAAGTGACTGAAATTGAAAGTGGAGTCTACGGTACTCCTCCTCAGCTTCGAGCGTTCTGGAAACAGGCTGGATTGTATTTTTTGGCCATGGTTCTCATGAAGATTGTGCTTGCTACGACCTTTGTAGTGTTCCCATGGCTGGACAATGTGGGCGCTTTTTTGCTAAAGTGGACGGACAACAATCCGGATTTGCAGGTAGCTTTCGTGATGCTGGTCTTCCCGCTCTTCATGAACGCTCTGCAGTATTATCTCATTGATAATATCATCGAGAGTAACTCGTTTAGAATGGATGTGAACGAGCCGAATATAGGTGAGGAGCCAGAGAGAGCACAGGCCAGTGGGAGTACGTATCAGACGTTCAAATAAGGTATATAGCTAACAAAAAATATTTTATAAACATGTCTCATGAGATTGTTGAGGTGCTAGTAATGGAAATAGCTGTATCTATAAGACTATGTGGTAGACCCAAAACCATGAGTAACAACATATTGCTGTATTGTAGAAGTGCTTGTGGAACCTCTGCTGCTCATACTGTTGTCAAGTGTTCAACCTCAGCTCAGAATAAATGAGATGTATCAGTGTCCTTACTCTGTAGTTGTAAGTGGTCGGTACCGTCAACGGTGGGAACCCCCAGCGGGGATTTTAAACCTTCTAGCAAATGGGTGTTTACTTAAGGTTAACAAAAGATCCAACTAAAAAAGTGACCTGGGGGTCTCTCCTACACGTTCCAGGGATTCCACAGATATGAGATCTTTTGTATTACCCTAATAAAGTCATGGGAGTATATAATCCACATTAATCTCATGATATTGTAGTACAAAGTTCCGAGTCGTACGCTCTCAAAGTCTCGATATTACTTGACATTCGAAACTTACTTCACTCCTCCCAAAAGCTTAACCAAAGTGTAACTGAGTGTAACTGGAGTGTCCAACTTTGGCAGCATTTATCGAGCCTCCCCAGCACATGAATATATCACAAACACAAAGCATGAGCCAGGTTATTGTCCTTTACCTGCCTCTACCGGTCCAAGAACTGTACTGGATGTTATTTATACCGCGGAGGGTACCCACCGTTGATGGTACCGACCACTTAGCTTTCTCTAAGAGACCATGTAGAATAAGCTGGTATTGGCATGTCTTCTTCAAGATGAGAAGATGCAATAATATATCACCTATCAGTCTTAGTATGTAGAAAGATTCAAGAGTATGTTATCTTGTCTGAAAACTTGTCATGTCATTCAAATATTAATTATGAATTGTCCATGGTTAGACAGAGCTGTCTGCTTCCTCTGACTGATCTATGCTGTCTTCATAGAGAAGGGCACTTGAACAGACAGCACTGAAAAGTAACAATCTCTTCTCTTCGTGTGATAATCATCCTGTCTCAAAACACTTCCCTTTTGCTTCCTTAATACTCCTATCTTCATACCCACTTCGTAGCCTTTTGTTAGTCCCAACTCCCAACAAACGCCACCTCATATAATTAGCCTTTTGTTGACACTGTACTTAACAACTTCCCATAGAAACACCGTCTACCGAAATAAATAATCATCACATAGCAAAACCAACACAACCACCATACTCCCCTCCTTCCGCTCTCCATTTCCATCCTCCTCTCACCCCTCTGCCATCTCTTTTCACCTTCGCTTAGTCATCAAATGCCTCCCAACCTTCCCCACTTCAACCCCTCATACCGCCCCCATCATTCATCCGATCTCAAAACCGAAGCCACCATTAGAATTCCCTCTTCTCGCTCTCCCTTTACTATGTTTAAGATTCCACTTCCACCACACTCCCCTCCCCGCTTAGTCATCCAATTAACCTCTTTCCATGCACAACCTAAAAAAATATTTTCTTTATCGTCACCTTTCACTCCACCACACCACCATGAAGATCAAGACCATCTCGCGTTCCACGGACGCTTACCTAGCTGACAGAGCGTCGGAAACCTCCCGACAGCCCAGAAATCTCGACCCTTCTCTGCATCCTTTTGAGCGAGCACGAGAGTACACCAAGGCTCTGAATGCCACCAAACTGGAGCGAATGTTTGCCCGTCCGTTTGTTGGACAGCTAGGACGAGGTCATATTGATGCCGTGTACGCACAGGCCTTGAACCCACGGCTGTTGAACGCCTCTGCTTCAGGTTCTGCGGACGGTGTTATCAAGTACTGGGACTTGACTTCTCAGGAGGAAACGTACTCAGTACAGGCCCATGAGAGTATTGTGCGAGGTCTGAGTGTCACTCCTCAAGGCAAGCTGCTGTCTTGTGCCTCGGACAAAACCGTCAAGCTCTGGGACATGAAGAGCAAAAACCCCGAGCCTCAGCAGATTTTCCTGGGAGACAAGGGATTCAACTGTATTGACCACCAGCGAGGCCCAGACACAAACAAGTTTGCCACTGGATGTGGCCAGGTGCAGATCTGGGACACCACGCGTTCGAAACCTCTGTCTTCTCTGAGTTGGGGAGCTGATACTATCACTTCGTTGAAGTTTTCTCCTTCTGAACACGCTGTTTTCGCTTCTACTGGTTCAGACCGAGCTCTGACGTTGTACGACATTCGAACCAACTCCCCCATTAACAAATTGGTCACCAGTATGAACAACAATGCGATTTCGTGGAACCCCCAGGTGCCCTTCATGTTCTGTGCTGCCAATGAAGACCACAACGTCTATCTGTACGATATGCGAAACCTGTCTGCATGCACCTCTTTCCTGCAGGATCATGTGGCTGCTGTTATGGACTGTGACTATTCTCCTACAGGTCGAGAGATTGTCACTGCTTCGTACGATAAGACGATTCGAATTTTCAACGTCAAGGAGCGATTCTCACGTGATATTTACCACACTTCCCGAATGCAGCGAGTCTTCAGCGCCAAGTTTACACTCGACAACAAGTACATTTTGTCCGGTTCTGATGACGGAAACGTGAGATTGTGGCGAGCAAAGGCGTCTGAGAAGGCTGGTGTGAAGTCGTCACGTGAAATGAAGTCACGTGAGTACACTGACGCCCTCAAGGAGCGATACAGACACATGCCCGAGGTTCGGTCTATCGCTCGACATCGACACATGCCTGCAGCTGTCAAGAATGCCCGTGAAATCAAGGGTATCGAGAAGAAGGCTCTCAAGCGACGACAGGATAACGAGAGAAAGCATAACAAGAACATGCCCGATGTGCATCTCAAACAGCAGCATATTGTCGGTGTGGCTATCAAGGACCATGAGAAGCAGGAGGAGTGGAAGAAGATTCAGGAGGAGAAGAGAAAGCATAGAGAGGAGGTTGAGGGAGGGTGGAAGGATACTCATAAGTACAGTATCGAGAAGTAGACAAGACAAGCGTGGCTTGTTTGTCAGATTCGAGGCTGGCTGTACAACACGGCCTGTTTCTTGGAGTCGAGTATAAGTGTTACTTATTACTATGACAGGATACTGTGGACTATGGAGGGAGGACTATATAAATATATATTGAGTGCATATGATAAAACTACAATAGACTGGGCCAGGCTTAATAGACCCTATTACTCTAGACAGTGATTTGGAGTCGTTTGCAAAGCAAGTCAGCGTGAGGTAGAAACGCAATGAGAGGCGGTACTGAGTGACATATAGACGAACATGTGACTGTATTAAGGGACACCGGTAGATATAGTCTGTGAAAGAATTGGCCCAGAACGAACATTTTTGAGAGTGCTAGCTCTTATCACCGGTTATAACCGGTCATTTGGAAAGCACATCATTCTGCTAATAGATACGCCTAAACACATCAACTAAATTCTTCTGGCATCTCCATGGCTACTAGCTACCCCCTACAGATCCGTGCCTGTCGGGGTCTCCTTTTCTCATCGATTTACAAAATGGACATAGTTGGGAATCGAACCGACGAGCTTTCAAAAATCTAGTTTAGAATTTAAGGTTTGGGTCCAAATGGTTACCACTAGGCCACGGAAAAAACGAATTGTTAAGAAACCACCGGAGCTTGAGCACGTGACCACACTATAGTTAAACGAGGTCGTGGGATGTCGACTATGGTATTTTCTAAGCTTTTACGTTAATATTGGAGTTGTTGTAGTCGCTTTAATTTTAAAATTGATTCCGTGATATCTCGCCGAATATAGGTTTTACAGATTTCTAGTGTTGCTTATTGGAATCACATGAGCCAGGTGGTTCCGATTGTACTGACCTATGTTTGGTTGTAAGTAGTATACGTTTTTAAAAACGGTTGTAATCTACGACTACCCTCAGGTACTTAATCCAACAGAACTCACTCTAAAGATACCCTACAAATAAGCCACTCTGTCAGAATTATTCCCCACCTCGTCTAGGCGATACTTTAAAGTCTCAAGGCGCTTAGAATCTTCCTGTGTATTACGTGATGTTTTGAAGATTAGTGAAGTTTGTATAGCGAAGTTTTGGTCGAGAAACACAATTGTATCTGTATTCAGCTCTAAGTGGGGTCCTTAGATCTTTCCCTGCTATCTCTTGATTCACAATTAAAGAAGTTTTAATCAAGGAATCTCAGAAATGGCTGTAAATCCGAGACCTACGATTACATTGGGCGTTTTCTACTGAGATTCCGGTTAAATAAGGTGAGAAAGGGTTTTATAGAGATACGTCAATAATGCAAATGTAGAGGGAAACGAGGAGAATAGAACTGTGCATGTTGCTCTTTTGTAGGAGTCATCTAGAGTAAGATACAAGGAGTTTAATATAGAAGAGTACGGGTAGTGTTTCACACTTTACCTATAGATACAGTATGTTGAAATACGAATATGATAGCTCTATCGGAACCGTCTTCGTCGTCTGAATCTAATGGGAGACTCCAAATTCTTATAATATCAATATCCACCGAGATATGTGGAAAACAAGTTCAAACGACGACAACAAAGGCGTTATGAGCGGAAACGCTTAATAAGCCATATAGTCGGCATCACACAACCTCAATGAACACGCCCATACCAATATCTCGACATGTCTAAAAATCCTAGTTGAGGACCTCCGAAACCTTAAAAAAATCGTGCAGAAACGTAAATAAACACAAAATAAATGGTACCGTTGTGTTCGTCGGGAAACAACGATCACTTCTATATCAATTACTTTGTGTTTCATTTTTTACAAATCTTTAACCCGTCTCAACATACCCAGGATTAATGGTAGAGGTCTCCCCTTTTAAGATATTGTTTATTTAAGCTATGGGAACGTAGGGTATTTTTGTGGTTAAGATTGAGTGTATTTTAAGCGTGGGTCTACTTCCGATATTACTTGAAATACACCCAATCCTAACCAAAAAATTACCCGACACTCCCATAGCCTAAATAAACAATACCTTAAAAGCAGAAACCTCTGCCTGTCTTACTGGGTATTTTAGAAGGGTTTCAAGATTCGGCAAAATTAAAACATGGCAAAATTGGTATAGAAATGATCCTCTTTCTCCTACGAACGCAATGGTACCATTTGTTTTGTGTTTACGTGGGTTTTTGGTCTTTCTGAGTCTATTACCCGGTACTTTATGCTGGGACCAAAGTAGGTACTTTATGCAACTTTGAGTGGCTTTTACTGGCTGAGTATAGCTCGTAGAAAGGTCAGAAGTGGCGTATTTTGATACGCCGGCCTTGGATATTATGGTACTTTTTTCCGATTTTGAATTGGGGGTATTTTCGTCGTGTTGGAATTTTGCGTAAATGATAATTTCTGTTCGATTTTCTTAAACAATATGTTAAGTAATATGAGGTTTGATGAGTAGAGTCAAGTAATAATAGAATTAAGCGAAAAAGTTGATACCGCCAGTATCGCTATGGAATTTAGATATGTTACTCACAAAGCTCTCGTTAGCAAGGTACAAAGATAACGGGCTCGTTTTGTGTCGTAGAACACCGTCTGTAGTATGCTGTTATGTCTCACAATAGCCATTTCTTCCACTAATATCTTACCTGTATTAAGGTTCAATGAGTAAAGTCAACTAAATGAAGACCTTCTATAACTTCCTTGATATGGTCCCAAGAGCTCTGTTAATTTGTCACGTGTCCTTTATCCTCCTAGACATCCCTTCAGACTGTTTATAACTCTCACTCTCACCTCACAACACCTCCCTTCTTTCTCCAAACTGAGTTTAATCTTGCAACACTAGCCGAGGTTTAATATACACCCAGCCCTCGACAAAAATACCCTCCTCTCCTCGAAACAAAAATCGCTTATTACACAAGAATCCCCTCGCTCCCCCGATTCCAATTATCCACTTTTCATCTCTCCAACACTTCTCCTCATCCTACTACACTCCCCCAAAGATGCTCCCCACGACGATACTTTGCGATAGAACAAACCCTCGTTGTTTAGGTCCTGTTTGGCCGAAACAGGGAGTGTTTGGTGTGGTTCTGTGCGCATTCGATCGGTGGTTATTGTGGGCGGGTTCAAAGTGACCTTAGAGAAATATTCGGTATGTTAGGCAAGAATATGTTGTTCAGAGTAGCTAGAACGGATGTAGCGCTACCAATTGTATCACCACCTCAATATAAAAGATGACACCTTGTAGCCCCGCGTTGTGGCTCCATTTCCACCTCTTATCCACTCATCCTCCTACCAGCCTTGCCCATGCAGCCCTCTGTTTACTGTTTCAGAGAACAATACCTCCGTTCCAGCGCTCTCCCAGCAAGTAAAACACGCGCCCTGCTTGTGTCCACGTTAATAGCCCATTTGCGCACCTGAAACACGTAATATTCGCGCTCAACCTTGCTCAGAGTTTGCTTGGAATGCTATCTTTAGAACAGAGCAAGAAGCACGTAGCAGGTGTGGGTCACGTGATAGAGAGATGACAGTCATGTGAATTATTAAATTCGCCCCCCTGAATCTCGTGACGTTGTTCATTTTCTTTTCAGACAAAAATCCACTCCCCAGCTCTCCCCCTTGATCTGCATACCCAGGGATGACGTGCAGGAGCCAAGTCTGTCCAAACCTTGGCGTTTTTTATATATATCGCTTTGAGCCACTTTGTGCTCGTTACACAAACACAAATACAATGCGACTTTCTACCACCATCATCACCACTCTGGCTGCTCTGGCCATGGCTGCCCCTGCTCCTGCTCCCGTGGAAGCTATTGTCAACGGAGATAAAATCAAGGACTTTAAGGGATTTGAGAAGCGAGACTTGACCAAGATTAGTCAGGATAAGGTGATTGTCAATGGAGATGAGTTGAAGAAGGAGGTCAACTAAGAGCATGAGCGAAGCGAATGCTCTGAGATTGGAGTACGCATGAGCGAAGCGAATGCTCTGAGATTGGAGTACGCATGAGCGAAGCGAATGCTCTGAGATTGGAGTACGCATGAGCGAAGCGAATGCTCTGAGATTGGAGTACGCATGAGCGAAGCGAATGCTCTGAGATTGGAGTACGCATGAGCGAAGCGAATGCTCTGAGATTGGAGTACGCATGAGCGAAGCGAATGCTCTGAGATTGGAGTACGCATGAGCGAAGCGAATGCTCTGAGATTGGAGTACGCATGAGCGAAGCGAATGCTCTGAGATTGGAGTACGCATGAGCGAAGCGAATGCTCTGAGATTGGAGTACGCATGAGCGAAGCGAATGCTCTGAGATTGGAGTACGCATGAGCGAAGCGAATGCTCTGAGATTGGAGTACGCATGAGCGAAGCGAATGCTCTGAGATTGGAGTACGCATGAGCGAAGCGAATGCTCTGAGATTGGAGTACGCATGAGCGAAGCGAATGCTCTGAGATTGGAGTACGCATGAGCGAAGCGAATGCTCTGAGATTGGAGTACGCATGAGCGAAGCGAATGCTCTGAGATTGGAGTACGCATGAGCGAAGCGAATGCTCTGAGATTGGAGTACGCATGAGCGAAGCGAATGCTCTGAGATTGGAGTACGCATGAGCGAAGCGAATGCTCTGAGATTGGAGTACGCATGAGCGAAGCGAATGCTCTGAGATTGGAGTACGCATGAGCGAAGCGAATGCTCTGAGATTGGAGTACGCATTAGCTAAGCGAATGTTATGCTGTATGACTTTGAGAGCTGTCCCATCTATGAACTGAGTGCTCAAGGCCTCAACACTTACAAGGGTAAGGTGTAATATATTTAATACTAATGTTATAAGAGCTTGGTGTAGACTATGTTGGAGGTGAAGAGGTACAAGTAAGAGGGTATTGTTGGTATGTGGAGAATCACAAGAGTGCGGTGGATCTGATGGTATGGTTTGATTGTTTGTAGTGTTAATATTGGAGGGGATGTACAAGTATAACGTAGATACATAGGCAGTTTAAGATAATAGAGCCTCTGTAAACAAGTGGGAGAGTAAATTGAGATTATATTGTATCTCTGATTTCTCTGTAAATTGCATTGAGTTGTTATTTTGAGGATATAAATTAGGGGGAGGCTGGATCTGGAAATTATGTCTCGCTTAACTTGCATGCAGATGGGATATTAGATGCAGGGGTCTCTGTGGTAAACTTGTCTCACGAGAAGGCCATTTAGATAGTGTCTACTTGTAGTGTGTCATTTGATGTGTTTTAGCTGTATCTAGATAGTTATTGCGTACTTGCTTTTGCTTTCAATCTACTGTATGAACCCTTTGGAGATTCAGGTACTTGTGGGTGAAGAAAGGTAGAGAGAAGTAGAGTAAGAATAATACTTGATTTCAAGCTCCCTTGCTTTAGCTAGTGATAGATACACGTCTGACGGTAGAGTTAGTAAGGTGGTAATGGTGTGGGTACGGTATGGTGCTCTAGAGTGTCTAGCATTATATCTCTAAGCTGTTAGCTAGTTGTTCTCTTTACAGTGTCTTTAAAGCTGTCCTTATTCTTAAGTCAAGTTAAATATGTCAATATGAAGACGTTTAACGACATATCCAGCCATTAAACTTGCTATAGACATCTGTTGAGCTCAAAATAACTGCTTCTGATTTTTCTGATTATCTTGCATACCTGTACTTTATGTGGCTTTTTCTCGGCGGATATAGCCCGTGGAAATGTAAGAGATAGTTCATTTTGAAGCTTGTGTTCCGGAGATTGCAATTCTTCTTTCAGAATTGTAATCGGAAGTTTTTTGGCCATGTTCGAAAATCACCCTAAAGCCAGTTGTCCTATACAAGTAGGTACGATACTTGTACAGCAATCAGATTCATAAAGAGAACACCCAATTCACTTCATTCACATCATTTCCGTTCATCTTTCAACGTCTGACTTTTCTTCTTTTTTCTCACCTCCTCACATCCATATGCCAATCCCACTTAACCCTCCCAAATGCACAGCCAAAACAGAACTGGTCAGAAACAACAGAGCAATTCCAGATTGATTGAAAGTGGGTCAATGATTGAAAACAACAGTCTTTGTTTCGCCACCGTGTTCCCCTCTCCCACAATCTCTGTATTCATAGCTCTTCAGTGCTTTAATGCCTACAGAAATGTTACCAGATACTTGTATCGTACAATACAAGAACCAAATAAACACTTTTTACTAGCTACAATACAAGTACAGTACGTACGATACCTACAGCACCAGGTACCAGTAGGAACACCCCTTCATATATCCCTACTGCTTAGGTTCAGGCTGATTTCACGTAACAGCCAACCACAAGCCACTGCTTGCACTGGTACCGGTTGTACTGGTACAGTTCTCCATCTATGAACCTCATACTCCACCACAAACTACAACCATCTTGACCTTCTGCTCTTGTCGTTCTTACTCAACACACTACAATCTGCTCGTGGACTCCGTTCGCGGACTACGTCCACTCACTGCATCCACTCGCCTCGTAAATTAATCGCTCTAGGCGAGATATATATAAATGTACATATACCATAATTTTTAGCTGTTCTAGCATGCTGTGCCAACTGCACTATGTAGCTCGCTGTGCCTGTACAGCGCATTATGACTGGCGGGCAGTCGGACACCAACTGGGTGATGCCGTGTTACATAACAACGACGGGTGTTGATGCTAACACTTACCAACAATAGTAAGCTTCTATCCCTAAGCAGCTACACACACTGTATGTACAGTGGTATAGCGCTTCGGTTGAACACGTTCAGCAATTGCGCAGCACGTCCGCTCACGCGGCCGGTGCTTTGCTCAGTTGCTTCTCTACATGTTCACATCCAACACCAAACTCACATCCTCAACCTTTGGTTTCGACATGTCCTCCAAAAACGGCAACATGTCCAACAGCTCGTTATCATGAGCATCCGAGAACCACGACGACACAGGAATGGCATGCTGAGGGTGGAAAATGTACGACGCTGGCGAGTTGTCAATAATAATGACATCCTTCAACGGTCTTCCAAGCTGCGACAGGTTCTTGATGTAGTTGCCCTGGTGGTTGTAGCACGACTCTCTAAACAGTCGATGGTGAACGACATTGTGGATATCCAGCTGGTCCAGGAGGGGGTCTCCGTACTTGCTGACACTGGCAGTGAAAACCACCACCTCGTAGATCTCTCCAACCCGCTTCATGAACTCGTCCACGCCGGGACGCTTGATCACATAGACGTTGTGATACTGGCCCTCAATCTCCACGGGGATCACAAAGTCCGCCTGGTGGATGTACTTGAACGACGAGTGCACGAGGGTCTCATCCAGATCAAGCACCAGACACTTGCGTCTGGACAGCTGATCTGACACGGGGTTCAGAAGCCATCCCTGCGAGGGAGCAAAGTACCGCGGATCAGATGAGAACTCCGACGCGCCAGACGCAGGGATCACGTCAGCAAGCTCGTACGCAGACGAATCGTCCGCCAGCTTGTCCACCTGCTGCGCCTCCGCGGGGGAGGGTGTGTGCGCGTCGTGGGGGTCGGAAGGAGCCCTCACGTGTGTTGCGTGGGCAGCATGGGACACTGCAGATGCAACACCCGCCGCTCCAGCAGCAACACCGGCACCCACAGCCGCGACACCAGCTCCCGCAGATCCAGCCACTCCTCCTGTGGTTCCTGCGCCTGCGCCCTTTCCTGCCGCAGGTGAGGCATGCTTGTCCACGGGCTTCGTCTTGGACTCAGCTCCTCCCTCCGGTCTCACCATCACCTTGGGCTCATACGCCGTGGAAGAGGACGCAGAGGCCGTTGCAGCGTTGGCAGGCCGGGTCTGCGTCTCGTACTCCGGCTCGGAGCTGAAACAGCAGCAAATCTTGGACATGATGCCACCGTCCTGTTTCGGCTTGTGTCCCGGCCGCTTGGGCGGCTGATGGGGGGCACTGGACGACGTGCCTGATGCCGCTGCCACAGCTGCGTTTGTGGCGGGGGACGTGGCCTTCTTGGTGGCCGTCTTGGGTGCCGACGCCCCTGATGTCGCGGGTTTGGATGCAGTAGATGCAGCAGGTTTCGTCTCAACGACGGGATCCACTGCCGGCTCCGGAATGGGTTCCGGCTCTGCCACCACCGTCTTCGTCACTGGCTCTGCTGCTGCCACGGGCTTGGTTACGGGCTCAGACAGCGGCTTGGCCAAGGGCTTCACCTCTGTATCATCCAGAGCAACCCCCGACACTGGACGCGACGAAATGTCGCCCACCTCCGCAGATACTGCCGGAGACGCTTCTGTGGCCGCAGAGGCGTGTGCAGCCGCAGAAGCTGCCGCACCCTTGCCATACGCCGACGACGTCGTGTCGGGCTTGTGGTATTTCGTACCAGTAGACATTGTACAGTTGTTGTTTGTCGTGAGTTTTCGATGCCTCTGTTGATGCCTCTATCACTGCTAATGCCTCTATCACTGCTAATGCCTCTATCACTGATGTTGATGTTGATGCCACTTTGTGTTTGTGTCGCTCCAAGTCTGTAATCGTGGTTTTCGTGGGGTGTGTATCTTCGTTATGTCACTCGTCTGACTAATCCGGCCAGGTGCAACTGGCAAATGAGCGTGGAGACTGGAAGCCTGTGAAAGGGAAAAGTGCAGGTGTGACGGAGAAGAGGTTTGGAGATGTACTCGTAGCACGGTGGTGTTTAATTTGTTTCTGTGCAAGCCTTACTCTTGTTTTGGATTTTAACCTTTTGCGAGCTGGGACCAAAACAAGGCTTGCGACCCGATTGGGAAAGGAGCAAGGTTTGGGGGGGTATATAGGGTCGACTAATGAAGATGTAGGAAAGCCGTAAACGGGGATATTTTGGTGTGATATTAATCAGCGCGCTTGTGGCTTCTTACTCAGCTTTTTAAAAATGAAATTGGGCCAAAATTCGCCCTGCCACAAACAGCTGCATCACCACGTTCAAATCATCATCATAACATGGCATAACATGGGATATGCTGTCTCACCGGTCAAATTGCACTGTACAGAAGCTGACTCAGCGATATTCAGGGGGACGGCTGAACTGCTTATGTAATCACATTTAGAAACTAATGAGCACACTAAGTTTTGCAGGGCTACTACAGTTTCAGAATTAGGCTGGGTTTTAGAAGAAAAAAAAGGGATTTTGACAAGGTGCTAATATTTTCATACAGAAATTATCCAACAAGCCTAGCAGGGGTTTAATACGGTTATTTGATAATTATGAGCAGGGAAATGATGGGAAAATGAAGAAAATTGGTAAGAACAAAATAGAGACAGTTAGGGTGGGCTAGTGAGCATTTAATCGATGTAGGGGTGTCTTTAGAGGCGTATGAATGCATTAGGAGTTTTCTGGGGAGGTTTAGGGCAAAATCTGAGGAGTTAGGGGAAAAATAAGAGTTGCAAGTGCTTCTCTGAAACAGCCATAAAACATGATGACTACATTTATCATGATATCATTAGGTTCCAGGAGTTCCAAAAACATCTCCTATCTAGACCACGTGACTCTAGGATAATTATTAAGCAATCCAGGACGGTTTTAAAACATGGAGCTACCAAAATGGGCCAATACGAAGCCCGAAACCACTATAAGGGCCTTATACGGTGTAAATATAGAATTTATGGCGCAATTAAGATCATATAATGACTTCCTCTAGCTTCTACCGCTTACAAAATACCTTACTAAGCTCATAATCTGTATACTCTCCAGAACAGTACAACCACCAACCAGACAGCCCTCCAAGTCACGTGACTGGCTAACAAATACTCTGCTTACATAATACAACCCACATCATTCAATTCACGCTTACTAAGCACCCACTAATCCAATCGCGGCTTACTTAGCATCTCATCTAGCGCCAAAGAGTCACCAACCCCTCTCAATCACGTGCCCAACCCCTCTCAATCACGTGACCCGCTCCACATCACGTGACATCCGAGTCACCTTGTCCACTCTATCTGACCCGGACTATAGCACGGCTTCGAAGGTTTCGAGGTTGCGGGGTGAGATTGGCAGTGCCAAAGTGGGAAGAATTCCGGGTGAGTCATGATTACGTAAGTGAGACTTGCTGTCACGTGACGCACTTACCATACTGCCGATTCCGGCTTCTATGGCTTCTATGGCATGGTGAGAACCGCTACGTGATGCATACCCCGGGTAGTTTATTTGAGCCGCACTGTGAAGTTGTACTTATGTAATTAATCCGTTATTAGTAAGTTAACTGGTTAGTAATCAGCTTATTAACAGATGGTTACTCAGCTGACAGCCAGGAGGATGTACTTGTTACTGGATCTGGTAGTCTGTGAGTACCTAGAGAAGAGTCATACAATAAGCTACGGATTGCTTGAATCTGTGTCATTTCCGTTTGTGTTTGATCTCCTCGAGTTTGTGTCTCTTGTTTCATATGCTTTTCCACATCTGGTGTAATTTCCCTTCTCATCTAATACGACCCTAGTCAGTTCTCCGAGTCAGTTTAGCGTTGGAGTCATCTCCCACGGAGCACGTGACCTTGCATGATTGGAAATTTTGAGGGAACGAGAACGGCGTCAGTTTTGAAGGTAGTCACGTGATTTTTGCGGGAATCATGTGACCCGTACTCTTACCCTATATATTGTAAAGGACACACTCAAATAATGTCGGGAGCACGGTCAAACAGTCAGTGGTTAAATGACCGCTATCCCCGATGAGTCATTTAAGGTTTGAAAATTCCAGCCTGCATATAACCTATCCGTTCGACTTCTCTTAAGATGCTCGTCTTATACACTATTCAAAGACTACCTTTGAACTTGTTTGAACCTCAGTAACACGTTCTACACCATCACCACGCCCACAAAGCTCAATCAGCACTCTACACCAGCTCATTGAACAGATCCGATCCAAGCCGATATCGCACAAGCCACATTACAAGTACTGATCTATTCGAAAGCAGTCATAAGGACACCTACACTACAGACAACCAGCTAGTTGTTTGAACTCGTGAAACAGCTCACCTCGATACTCTGACAAACCGCTAGTCACTATGGTCTGGATCGTCCAAAAATTCGGCGGAACTTCGGTTGGAAAATTCCCCCGAAACATCTGCCAGGATATCGTCCAGCAATACGCCCAGTCCTATGACGTGGCAGTAGTGTGTTCTGCTCGTTCTACCGGTACCAAAGCAGAAGGAACCACCACTCGGCTGATTGCAGCAGCAGACTCGGCTCTACTTGGATCTGACGCCTACAACCCCATCATTGAGTCAGTTCGCTCAGACCACCTTTCAGCAGCTTCCAGAGACGTCAAGAACGCCGAGCTGCTCGAGAATCTCAACACTGACATCAATGCCGAGTGTGATCAGTTGCTACGAATCCTGGCTGCTGCAGAAATCATCTCTGAAATCTCGCCTAGAACTCTCGACTCCATTATGGCTATTGGAGAAAAGCTGTCGTGCATGTACATGACAGCAGTGATGCGAGACGCTGGAGTGAATGCTCGGTACTTTGATCTGTCACATGTTGTTCAGACCTCCAACCCTGAAGCTCCTACTTTCTATGCTGACCTCGGACGAGTACTTGGAGAACTCATTTCTCTGCCTAGTTCACCCACTGATGCTGCTCCTGTAAAGGGCAACATGGTGCCTGTTTTGACCGGCTTTTTCGGACCTGTCAAGGGAGGTCTGCTTAGTCAGATTGGAAGAGGATACACTGACCTCTGTGCAGCTCTGGTGGCTGTTGGATTGGATGCCAAGGAGTTGCAGATCTGGAAAGAGGTTGATGGAGTGTTCACTGCTGACCCCCGAAAGGTCTCTACTGCTCGTCTGCTGCCTATTATCACTCCTGAAGAGGCTGCAGAACTGACATACTACGGATCCGAAGTGATTCATCCGTTCACAATGGAGCAGGTGATCAAGGCACATATCCCCATTCGAATCAAAAACGTGGAAAACCCGCTAGGAGGAGGAACTATCATCTACCCTTCAGCTGACGGATCTGGAAATTTCAAGACAAAGAATAATGTCCAGGATTTGGCATCTTCTACCGATTCTCTGACTTCTCTTTCATCTGGGTCCTTCACTCCCCAGGTCTCTGCTCCTATTGATGATGAAAAGAAGCCCACCGCTGTAACTACAAAGTCCAACATCACCGTTCTCAACGTCCACTCCAACAAGCGAACCAAGAGTCACGGGTTTCTCAACAAGATCTTTGCCACTTTGGACCAGCAGAAACTGGTTGTGGATCTCATTTCCACGTCCGAAGTGCACGTTTCCATGGCTCTACATGCTCCCGACTCGAATCTCAAGCAGGCCGTGGAGGAGCTGAGAAAGTACGGAACCGTGGATGTCAAGCGAGGAATGACCATCGTGTCGCTGATTGGAACTCGAATGAAGGCCATGGTTGGATGTGCAGGCATGTTCTTTTCCACTCTGGCTCAGGCGGGTATTAACATTGAGATGATTTCTCAGGGTGCCAACGAGATTAATATTTCGTGTGTGATTGAAGAGAAGGATGCCCTGAAGGCTCTGAATGTGATTCATCAGGGACTGTTGTGTCCTAGACGGGTATGATGGCAATGATGAGGGTTAGTATGTACATATGAATGAATTGAATAACTGTGTTGCGATATGTCATCTGTCTCGCTATACAAGCCATTGTGATCTTCAGGGCGAGGTATGGAGTCTATGTCTAAGCTCTAGTTGTAACCGTTAAGTGGTCGGTACCATCAACGGTGGGTACCCTCTGCGGTATATGTAACATCCAGTGCAGTCCTTGAAACAATGACCTGGCTCATATTCTCGGGACATTTCCTCACTCCAGTTACACTTTGTTAAGCTTTTGGGAGGAATGAAGTAAATCTAAAATGTCAAGTAATATCGATACTTTGGGGGCGTGCAACTCGGAAGTTGGACTAGAAAATCATGGGATTAACGTGGATTATATAATTTCATGCGTCAATAGATGTATTACTGAAACTCTCATGTCCGTAGGATGCCTGTAACGAGCAGTAGCCACCCCCAGGTCACTTTTTTAGTTGGCTTTTTTGTTACCCTTAAGTAAACTGAAGCAAAAAGATGAGCAGACGTAGTCTGCTGTCTTTTTGCTGGACAGCTGGTGAGCTAGTCTCAAGAGAAGCAGAAGATGCAGACGGCTGGAATCCCCCCGCTGGGCGTTCCCACCATTGACAGTACCAACCACTTAGAATATTCTGCAGCTTGAGAGCGTGAGTGTAGATAACAGCACAGCTAGCCTGATTCATTACTTCCGCGTATAGTCTTGTAGAAGTGGTTGGTACCGTCACTGTCATATAGTTGAGGTGAAGCAGGCGGTAGCTGTTCTGTCTTCTTCTTACAGCTCTATCTTGAAGGCTGTCAACACTCAGAAGAACCGTTAAATGCGATTCTCCGACCTTTCCGATTATCTTACATACCGTATCGCAATTTACAAAAATTATTGGGATTTTTTTTCAGCAAAGATTGGTGCGAAACAGCACATCCGGAAGTGGTAGTACTAAAGGTGAAGACTTATATAGCATAAATTGATCGTTTTAATCCAGGTGACCTTTTAAAAAACCTGAATCATGAGGTTTTTACCCCAATTTCACGAGACCAAAGTTTTATGAAATGTTGATTTTTGGCTGTTTTTCGATAAAAACACATGTGGTCCCCCCCACAAGCCGAAAATTGGACTTTTTTGGAAAAAGCGACAAACTATAAGCGACTATTTCTCGATGGATATTGTCCGTAGAGAGGCAGGAGATAATTCATTTTGAAGCCCGCACTCGGGATATTGCAATGTCGGTTTCAGAATTAAAATCGGAGGTGTTTTGGCCATTTTAAAAATTCAGCCTTCGCGCGGGCTCAAGTACCACCTCATAGTCCGGTTTGCCGGTCTAGACCCTCCCAGATTCTTCTCCTCGGTCGTCCTTGAGACTCGGTAACGTGTCTGTCAGGATCCTATACCAATTGACACTCCTCGTTGCGTGATATAGCTATATCAATTGCCTCAAAGGAAGTAGCCACAGTTCAATTGACCTCTTGGATACACCCAAGTCAAAATATTTATACGGAATTCATCATCTACCAGTACATACAGTAGTATCCTCTATATAAGCGGGATGGTGGCATGGTGTAGGCTGTACTGCACATGTATACAGTCTCAGCTCAATTGCCTATGTATACGATTCTGCTACTAAACTAATACAAGTACCGCATTCTAGTATCTACAAGTAGTTCAGATACAATGCGCCAATGAAGTAGCCTAGGGTCAATTGACCTTCTGTCAGTACAAGAAGGTCTATACAACTGCAACCAACGGTCAATGGACCGCTACAAGTAGAATACTGTGCTCAACAAAAACTATTATAACGTAATTCATTCTAGTATATCTATACCAGCTGCAGTATGGTAGGATAGTGCAAACGCTACTCTCAAGGGTCAATTGACCTCATCTTTACAACTCTCCAGTGTATACTTAATTCCTTCTAGTATCAACTGCGTAGTGGACGATTCTCTCTAGCTAGCAGTACAACCAATGTACCAACAAATTATCCTGGGCTCAATTACACTGGTAGAACGCCCTTTAAAAAATAGACTGTGCCTGAAGTTGCTTGGTATTCCCTATACAATTCGGGGGGTTAGAGTGCTCGAAAACGCTTCCCCGCAACGTCCATATATACCAGTGGGTTGTATGATAGCTCGGTGTAGGCTGTACTGGTACCGGTAGCTATAATCAATACAATGGTTCTATGAAGTACTGTATTCCAGGGTTCTACTACTAGGTTGTCTTCAGTGTGTACGTAATACATTCTAGCAGTGTACATGACCATAGCTATAACCAGTACATCAATGAAGTAGGCACAATTGACCTTATAGAATAACGTAATTCATTATCTAGTATCTTCTAGGATGTCAGAGCGCCAAAAACTGAGCTACAGGGATAAGACCAACACCAAAATGACTGCAATCTCCGTGCGAATCGAATGCACTTACTAGTTTTTCTCCTACTACCCTCCTTCACCCTCCAGTAGCCACTAAAGTTTACGCGTTAGGCTGTTGGGTGTATAGTTCAGCGCTCCTCGTGCTACTCTGACCACTAATCAATTGATCTTCAAATCTACGTATGCTGATTTATAACGTAATTCATTATCTAGTATCTTCTACATACCAGTAGTCTGTTGGTAGGATAGTTCAGCGCTCCTCGTGGCGGGCTACTCAAGTCATTGCTTCGCAACGACTTTCGTTACGCACGCACTCGTCGCTTAAAAAGCAAACACCTGATCCTCCAGCTTACTCACAGGCCGGCTCTTTTCATATCCCAACTCCACACTGGCCTTTTTCAACGCACTAATCATAGGAGGAGGTCCACACAGCAACAACTTGGTGTTAGGACCAGGAGCAGGGCAATGTTTCTCGAGAATCTCCTTGGTGACAAAACCCACAGATCCGTTCCAGCCCTCAGGAGCGTTGTTGAGAACATAGTGGATTTTGATATTCTCATTCTCAGCAGCAATAGCGTCCAGTTCCTTCTTGAGCAGGATATCCTCATGGTTGACATTGGCATAGACCAAATTCACCTTTGTGTTGTCGGCAGGATCGGCAGCAATATGACGCAGAATCTGGTACATGGGAGTAATACCAGTACCTCCACAAACCATTCCAAACGACTCAACAAGGCCATGGTTGTACACAAAGTTGCCCTTGGGGCCTCGCACCTTCATGGTATCGCCAATAGCCAGCTCAGACACAAACTTGGAGATGTTTCCCTGAGGATAAGTCTTGATCAAAATATCAAAGTAGCCCTTGTCGTACAGATCGGAAGAAGTAGGGGTGTAGGATCGCAAAACCTCCTTTCCACCAATGTTGGCAGACAGAGAAACATGCTGGCCAATAGGAAGACCCAAAACATGGCTAGGACGGGGCAGACCAAACCGGTAAATGGCAGAGTTGTGCGAAAGCACCGTCTTCTGAATCAGGGGAAACTCCTTGAAGGAAGTGTCGCCTCGCACCAAAACCGCCTTGGGCTTGGAGTTGGAAAAGAAGTAGTAGGTGGCGGCTCCAATGAGCACGGCCCACACGGTGGCAATGGCGTAGTAGTTTTGCATTTGGGGGTGTGGAGAGCGACGACGCATGTTTATAAACGAAAATAGGCTTTTTCATGTGAATGACACGTCAAGCTTAAACGCAGGTGGGAATTAATATATAATGAAATAAAATACAAACGAGGCAAGTGGTCACATGAAATGAGTGGGGGATATTTTTTTATTTTTTATGTATTTTTTTTTCTATACTCCTCAACACGAGATACACCAATTGGTTGGGCTTAGTGGTTTTTTTCACATCCAGAGGTTAAATAAATCATTGGAAAATCGAAACAAATCGAAAACAATTCACAGGTCACGTGATCTGGGTCGGGGTATTTTTTGATTTTTCACACGTGTTTTTCTTACCCTCCTCAACACAACCCACACCAATTTCTCGGGTTTAGCGGTTTGTCTTGATTTTATTTTGATTTTATTTTGATTTCTTTTTTTTTTGTTTTGGCTTAATTGGGTTACCCCCACAATCCCATGTGACAAACCCCATACCCCAAAACAGACCGTCCTCACGGGCCCAGATAGGCAATTTCTTCCAGTCGTCAGATCGGGTGTGGGCGATATGAGCTCATTTGTTGGGATATCCCAACGCGCCTTAGCTAAGCGCAAATCGCGCTAGCGCAGGTGCTGACTAAGTGATGTTGGGTGGTGACTCAGCGCGGGAAACCGGGAAGTGCGTCGAAATAAGGTGACGAAAAGTGATTACATAAGCCAATTAACTCCATTTGAGCGGTATTCCCCCTCAAAAAGGCTTAGTAACCACGCGTTGTGTCGCGCTGGGGTGCTGACTCAGCTTGGAGTTTGCTTAGTAAGCGGTTGGTGAAGCGGCTCAGATGACTCACCACAAGGGCTGAGTCTTGAGGGAAGCGGCTCAGATGACTTACCAAAAGGGCTGAGTCATGAGGGAAGCGGTTTTTACCACTTTTTCGGTGCGGCTCAAGTGCTCCACGTGCTCTCCGATTATATAAGCACTGCGGGGAAAATGTTGAACGATTTAAGGTTTTATGGTACGATTTTTCAGGCACGGTGAATCACGTGTCTCAGATGGAAGAGAGGGTGGTTGATTATGTAAACGTGGGCAGGTGTTTAGTAAGCGAGGTTAATAGTGTTCTTTGGTTTTCAGTGGTTTGTCTGTTTTTAGTTAGTTAACAATTCAACTAAATAGTTAGGGATATCTCCGCTATCCCCAGAAAAATGCTGTCGAGTATTAAATGATATTTTTAAAGAAGGATCTACATTCCCCAGGCTTGCAGTTCCGAAATGCACTCTTCATAATTCCCACAGCTTGATTATCAAGCCAGTACGAGACATGTTAAAAATGCACCCTTAGTCGTGCGGCTCGGAAATTAAGACATTAAGGTTTGTTTGGAAAATATACGAGAAGTGGACGGGGTTTTCCAAATTCCGAGTAATACATGAAATATTACTTTGCAGTATATCAAAATAGAGCTCTGGATTCAAGGATTACAGTGAACTACTTTTGGTATAAGTAGCACACCTGTAGAGCAGTGTATGATCGGATCAGCGTAAGTCTCTCATTTCATAGAATGAAGCAGATTAAAATACGTAATTACCTCCTAAGTAACAATAGTAGCCCATATAACGGCAACTGTCAGAATTCCTGCTTACTAATTTCTGATTATTCTGTTTCTAACCACATTTTCCTATCACTCTAACAAATAAGTCAAGTGTCGGCCGAGCTGTTCCAAGGAATACCTATGCGTGACTTTCTTAGTCATAATTCCTACAATACACGTGACTCCATTAATATTACACCGCTTCACTATTACTAACCGTCCCCTCTATGACTCTCCCTTCACCCTTGATTAATAGTCACAAGCCTGTTTAAGAGATATTGGGAGCAGTCTACCAGTAGGTGGCGAATGTGGGAAGTAACACCAGACAGAGTTAGTAAGCTAGCTGAGTAAGTATTACGTAAGCGTATTTGTCAGCCATTACTCATCTTCAAGTACAGCTCTACAACCATTATTCGCTGACTCTCCACACAACTACTGCTGTACTTGTAATCGAAAGGCCTCGGTTCCCTTCCCCACAAACTTTAAACCCAACCTCCCAACTCTTGGACGGTGATTTAGATTTTCCGTTTTTATTCCGAACCTCATTTACACCCATATGCCATGAAACGCCCCTTATCTGAGTCGCCCGAGGCGCACGTGGACGACAAACCGCCGCTCAAAACGCGCCCCGTCACCTCCTGCTCCATGTGTCGCCAGCAAAAGGTCAAATGCGACGCCGGCAAAATGTACCCCAATGCGTGTACTCGGTGCGCAAAGCTGGGGAAACATTGTGTGGTTGATCCGCTGTACAAGCCTCCGAAAGGTAGTCAGCTCAAGAGTCTGATGGACGATGTTCATCAGTTGAGGGCTGAGATTGAAATGTTGAGGAAGCCGACACATGTCCAGCAGTCACAAAGCCATCAGCATATCCCACAGCCACATCCAGGTAACCCACCTCACCACCCAGGAATGGTAGTTACAGGACATCCAGCGCATCCTATGCACCCACAACATCCGCTAGGAGACCAGCACCCTCATCCAGTACACCCAGTACAACACCCCGTTCACCTAGGTGAGCCAGCACAAAACCCACATTCTCTTGGCCATGTCTTGGATAGCGTTAACCACACCCACACATCCAAACCAATCCAGACAACCACCTCGACCGCCTCCTCAAGCACTTACACCCTCAATGGAGTCACTCTGCAGTCGGAACGCGTCCTGCGCCTGCACAAACGGTTTGTGGAACGCTACCTGCCGTACCTGCCTATTCTGGAAACCCATTCTCCAGAGGAACTCTACGAGCAGTCGAAACTGCTGTTTTGGACAGTCATGGTCACGGCTTGTCTCTCGGACCCTAACCCCCAGCAGTACAACCAGCTTTGGCCCCACGTCAAAAACCTCATTATTGAAACCTGCTGGTTGCATACTCCGAGGTCCACTCATGTGGTACAGGCTTTGCTGGTGTTGGCTACGTGGCCCTTACCCAACATGAAGATTCTCGACGATTGGAGCTACCGACTCATTGGGCTGGCGAAAAACATTTCCCTTCAGCTAGGCTTGCACCGAGGCGAGTTTGTGTCTGAGTTTTCACGATCCCAAGTGCGCATGACAGACGCAGTCAAATGGCGAACGAGAAGTTGGATGGCGATTTTTTTTCTGGAGCAGGTGTGGTGCTCGAGTCTAGGACTGCCTCCTACCACCCAGGCCGACTCGCTCATCAACAATGCCGCCACGAAACTGCCGTCGTTTTCGTTTTCCATTCTCATCAAGCTGTCGGCCTTTTGTTCACGGCTCATCAACCTCGTGGGCAACTCTCAGACGTCGGCTGACGGTCTGATTCCTTATGATGACCGTATCAACGTCCTTGCCGTCATCAACAACGAACTGGATATCGTTGTTCCCACTCTGGACCTGTCAGAACCCTCGGCAGAAATGTACTATCTCAACATCCGGTTGATGATTGCCGTGTTTTCCTTCATTGGCGGCACGGACACGCGTTTCATTATGAACGCGTACAACGCAGCGACACGTGCTGTGTCGATATTGTGTGGTTTGCCCTACCAGATCACCCAGTATCCGATTTGGATGCGTCAGTGCGCCTCCTTCGCCGCTACCGTCCTTTTCCGGCTGCATCTGAGTCCTCACCTGCTGCCCAAGTACCATGAAGCAGCCCGTGGTTCTGTTGTTGCTCTCCATGCGAAATTCAAGCAGATGGTCGCTCATTGGCCTGTGGATAACGATATCTCGCGTATCGCCAAGGTCGTGGAGAAGCTCAACAGGACTATTGTGACCAACCCGGAGTTGTTTAAGACCCCCGGCATTGTGTCCAGAATGAGATCTCATTTGTCTGCTTCTCTGTTCTACGAACTGATTTGGATCATTCATGAAGCCCAAAGGAGAAATGGAGGAGGAGGAAGTCAGGGTGTTTCGACGGTCAACACTGGTAGAAACACGCCTACGACTGCTCAGGCGGCCGTCAGTGTGCCTGTTGCTGTTGCTGCTCCTACCAATGGGGCAGTGAAGCAGGACGAGAATATGGCCCCGTTGCAGCTTGAGCGACCTCCTGCGGTGGTGAAGGATGAGCAGTTTAACGACTTTGGATTCCCGCCGGATCTGGGCGTGATGGATATCATGCAGGATTGGATGGATGGAAAGGGAGATGATTTTTTGGGGTGGATGGATGTCAATTTGTCGCCAGAGTTTTAAACAGACGAGCTGCTTGGAACTTGGTGGCAGGTTGTTTTCACGATCCAAACGTGTTCACAGTTCGTACAGAGGACCTTAACCACAGCCCAATCGCCACGAACGGCAGGGCCGGTGTATATATAACTATTTATTGTAAATGAAGATATGATTTGATTAAAGGGAGTACGTTGGAAGAAGGAACTTATGCAGTGCTGGTAATGAGATCATGTGTTTATGTTCATCTATAGCAATGACACTAGGCTACAGTATGTATTATTGGACCATAATAGATTCTTAATAGCAAACAGATCAGTGTTAAGCTATGATAATGATTCAGATCTATTATGTCTCTTGTGTTATCATAATGACTCACTTTTGA
The DNA here is from genome assembly GCA_900519075.1 of Yarrowia bubula. Classification (NCBI taxonomy): domain Eukaryota; kingdom Fungi; phylum Ascomycota; class Dipodascomycetes; order Dipodascales; genus Yarrowia; species Yarrowia bubula. The sequence continues at coordinate 392,242 of ULGX01000010.1, read as the reverse complement.
GACGAGACAGTTCAGTAAGACAATGATCTATCATTATAGCCTGGTATAGGTGCTGTATGTTGTATGTCCATTGTTTCTCCTTCTGAAGTGTTCAATATCATAGCTGCTATACTCTTGGTAAAGAATATATCCACTTGCTATAGATATATCTAAACCTGTGACTCAACTTGAAGCTCACAACATGGGTTGATCTGAGTGTTCTAGAGTCGAAGCGTTTCATGAAATGTACCTCCCCTTGCATACTCTTAATCTGTAACTGACATCTGCAACTTACCACGTCACCTACCCCACTTCACCTGACACTTCAGCCCCATTGTCCTTCCCCTCATCCCACCATACCCCCACAGCCCCACAAATGTAGTGACACAAAGTGCAAATGACACAAAGTGCAAAGGCGAACGCAAACACGGAATATACAAGATATCCGCTGTCCGCTGTCCCCTGGCCGACACCCTCGTACTAACAACGTGATTCACCTGCAAACGGACTCCGGCCCGCCATGATTGCAACCTCGGCATGTTGTTAGTATAAGTGGTGTGGAGGAGAAGAAGAGGAGAGTGTAGTTTAAGGTCATGAAAGGGTAGTCAATATGTAACTACGGTAACAACAGTGCAGTACATACGCATGCAAAGGGTTATTGGTGAATACAGTACTGAGTAATGAATGTGAACAAGAACTGTACAATTGGAATATGAAGAGTGATGAGACTTGATGGTGACTAAATGGAACAGTTTTTGAAGTACTTGTATCATCATGGTACACAGGTAGATGTTTACATGATACATGTCTTTAGTTGAGAGGTTATAGAGAGTCAGTCATACCAAGAGCTGTTAAATGGACTGGAGTTTTGTACAGTGTATTATATAGCCAGGTTATATCAATATATCAAGCAGTAAACTTCAGTATTATTCCTTTTGCAGAGTATTTCTCTCAGTGTTATTGGATGAATGATCATGGCTAAGTGGACGTAAGGAGTATGCCATTTGCCAGAAATTGGAATGACAAAAGGAGGACTATTTAGTATCATAAGATTCTTTTAAGCGTCAGAAATCTCCTTATCAAGTCACCAAAGCAATCTGACCTTCCTCCATGGAACACCATACCATCTACCTACAAACATATACCGAACACCCTTTCCGACAAACCAATCGATACGCCAAGAATCATACATAAAGATACATCTGCAAGACCTCGTATTGTATACATGTCCCAAGCACTGACCTCGGGGGTTACGGATACAAATGCCTGCGTGCTCTGTTCCCCCATTTCATTGGATTTGACTTGAACATGGCGAAAGGTAGATCCAGAGTAATACGACTGATCTTCAGAGGAAGACTTTTGGCAGCCGAGAGCGAGTCTTTCTATAGCAATCCCCGATGTGTAAGGACAAGACGTTACAGCCTATCAGTGAATGATAGAGACGCAATTGAGGTGGTAGAAGTCGGGGAACTTCGTAGAAGGCCCTTACACCACGGATAGAGACTTATTCAGAAGTGTACATATCAAGGTATAGGTCTTGTGAACTTGTACAACGTGCAGAGCTCAAAAAAAACAAAAAACACACTCGCTTCGCTCGTGTGTTTGCTCGCGTTCGGATAGATCTCGTACCGGCCCGTTTGTCCTTTCTCTTCGTCATAAACCCCTCCTATGATTATCAAAGTATCGGGTGAACTATCTCGAAAACCATGTTCAGACGTCTAGCAAACGTCATATTGATAGGAGAAACGTGATTTAATTGATAAATTCCGATATATGACAATGAGTCATGCACGGATCCACAATGTCTTTGTATGTCTATAAATGGATTTTATGTCCGTATAGGTCCGATTGTATGCATTTTTTTCTCGACCCCCATTTTTTCATCTTTCACTTTGTGCACTTCAAAATGCACTTAATTACTTTTTTACTTGTTCAATCACCGATGCGGGGCTGTTTGACTCGTCGACTTTACTTTACCTCCCAGACGCACCTAAACGTTGCTTTTCTTTTATCTTGGTGGCCACTCTGCATAAGATAAGTGGATTGGGGAGCAAATCCTGGACTGAGTAGAGATCGTAGAGCTTAGCTGAAAAGACAGCTGTACTTGGACGACTCCAGTGATCATTCTGATACCATTTAAACCCTATTTCACTAACCATCACCTCCCCAGCAACCTCCCAAAAAGTCTCCACTTTTCGCCGCACTTTTCTGCCGTACATCAAAGTGGGTCCAACGGGTGGGCACGCTTTTCAGTAGGACCCTGAGACACAAGAACGAGCTGATTGAAGACTAAAAAGCGGGAAATGGGGTTCTGCTGAGCGCGCACTATACGTGGCCAGAGTTACAGTCCGGGATAAACACAGATAAGTGAGAAACAAGACAAGGGCCAACTTCTTCCACGGAATATGCACTCAGTTACCCGGACAATTTTGGGGTTACCCGGATGTTTTGTTACCTGCAGCATTATGGCCATGTAACGAGCACGCCCTGCGCTCAGCGTTCGTTGGATTCGAGTTTTGAGACAAGTTTTAGATTCCTCAGGCCCGGGCGAGTACGCTCAGGCTTTGAAACTTCCGATAGCTCCTATACTACGTTTCTGTGATGACTCTTAGGGGAGGCAACTCTGAAGGTAATGTAACAACTATGAGGTTTGTTACCCGGTGATGAGGGTAATTTTTGTGTCTCAACCACGGGCGAGGTATTTGTTGTGCGGGAGTGGGAGTAGTGTCAGTGTGTTCCCCTGATCGAGGGGAGTATTTCTGTACTACTTTCATCTCAGTAGCACCTGTATTACGTCGTCTACGTTCTGGTACACGCCGGTGACGTCACAACGGCATATTGCTTTTTCGTTCCCTTTTGGCGCAGATTGCCCTTTAATTTCAGGCTTTGTTTTGTCTTTTTTCGGTAAATCTTCGTCAGCCACGTGGCCAGGGCAGGGGTGATCAGAGGACGATAAAAATGATAAAAAGACAAAAATGAAGCAAGTTTGGCTTTTGCTCGCTTGATCAAGATGAACGGGGGTACGATGGACGATGAACAAGAAAACGTAGAAACGGGGATCGAACTGAAATTTCACGGGAAGAAATAAATAATGAAAAACAAGGTGAAATTTAATAATAAAAAAACGACAAAAAATTGATATTAAATGGAACATTTGTTGGAAATATCGGTTTTGTCGCCACCTATTTTTCCACCATTTATTTTCACACTTTTAATGCTCAGTAATGTTGGCATATGTTCAATCTGTCATGCAACCCAGCCACATCTTCTATGCATGATTCGCCATCTGTGTTTGTACTGGTTAGTGCCTTATCTGTGGCCTCCTGCAGTTATTGGCTGATAAGCGTGAGATACAGTATTGCAGCATTTTTTTGTGGCAACTGTGTCATTTCTTTTTTTCCAGCGTTTTTGCTGCTTTATTCCATCCCCCTGTCTTACCCGCTATTTCCATTTTCGATTATCTATCGACACTAAAAAACGGGTGAATATCGTTTGCAGACCCACTGATCGACTGGGCTAGTTGCTGTGCGTTTTAGCGTGCTTTTTTAGTGCACCCAACGTCTACTGATAAGCCACACAGGGGGGGATTTTCTGAGGTATTTCCGTCACGTGACAGGTGGGAAATTCAGGATTCGGGGGGTTTCGAGGCCCCTCATTCGATATAATCAATAATCTCACTCCGACACATAGAAATATTCCCCAATAAATCGCCCTCTCTTTCACACATTCACAAGCTAACAAGCTTCATTGGGAGATTCTAGATTCAAAGTATAATTCCGAGTCGACGATTTGTATGGTGGAATTTTGAATACTCTTCCCACAGACTCGAATTTGATAGCAAAAGACTGCCAGTCCCCGACTTGCCAACAAATATCAAAAAATCCAGCCCCCTTCCCATACAAAATTCGCCACAAAATCAAAAACAACATTTCCATAATTTTAGTTAACCTTCACTTGGCACTTTACTTATCATCACTCTGTACGCCTCCTACCTCACCATGACTCCTTGCTAGTGTATAAACCCACCCCACAAATGACTCCTGTCACTCGTACACCCCCAAACCCCCTCTTTGTACTCTTTGTACCCCACCATGCGGCCCTTGCCAGGGTGTACCCCCAATATCTTTGTCGTACAAACTAGTGTTGTCTCACTAGCTTGAGACATGCCCTTACAGGGACCTACAACCTCCAGGACTTCGCTGGTTGATTGAGCGCCATATGGCGCCGTTGTTATTAGTCTAAATAAATATATTATACACGCGCGAGGATCCCATTCAAATGCGCCACAATGTACACACTCTGCTCTCGACTACTGGACGACAACAAGTCCGCCGTGTGTCGAAGAACAGCTGTAATGTACTTCTGACGCATCAGAGTCGTAGCAGAGCTCTCCGAAATGATATCGTCGATCGCTTCAGGAGGTGTCTGAGACGCCAGTCGAATGTACTCCAGCGCTTGAGTTTGAGTCGTTTCAGCCTGGGGGGACTCGGAGATGGGCTCCAGAGGTGACTGAAGAGGACTGTTGACCCGTCTCAAACTCTCAAAAGTGTAGAGAGTGAGACAGGCGGAAAACATGCCCCAGGCCACATGGTCCGCCAAAAAGGGAAGGGCTTCGTTCTGGAAGACCCGTCCAAGCAGCTGGTTGGCATACCACACTGCCCAGGTCACGTCATGGCCGTTGGCCCACTGTCTGAGGGTCTGGTTGACCCGTTCCGAGGGAGAGGCGTTGGTGGAAGTGTAATGTCTGAGCATCTGAGTGTCCACAAAGAGAGTCATGAGTCCCACGGAGAACAGGGACCAGTTGGAACACAACAGGGGGGTGTTTCCGTAGTTGTTGAACTGCAGGGTGATGTCTTCGTTACCAGAAATGTTACCCAACAAGGCAGAGGCATTGGTCTCATCCTTCAAGTGGGCAGCATTCTCAGCCATGATGTTTGTCAGCTGAAACTCTCGGTTGATCTCCCGCAATTGTCTGTCAAAGTATCCTCTCCACGACATGAAGGCCACCACCATTTTCGTCTTGTAGTCGGTCTTCTTGGACACCATTCTGTGCTGGAGATCAAGGCATATGTTGAGAATGCCGTGCAGCAACAACAGTCTGGAGAACTGCGAAAAACACGCAAGGGGGTACTCCTGCTGGTCCTCCTCGTAATCACTCATGATTCGCTTCACACAAAACAAAAGTGATGGCCAATCTCGATGACACTCGTTATCAAAACGTCGTGATGCCGAAGAAGGCTTGTTCTTGGGGTAAGACTGCGTCTCGGTGACATCAGGAGCAGGCCGCAGGTTGTTGGGTCCCCGGGGCTGGAGAGTATACACAATGTAAAACTCTCGAGTATCTCGAGCACTCCAAGCAGCATCAGTACAGGGAAGCTCGAGATCGGTGTCAAACACAGACAGATGGGAAGTGTGCTTGAACAGGATGGCTGCTTGAGTATCCAGGATGAAAAAGAAACACAACAGCCGCTTTCGAGCCTCGTGTTTAATCCACTCCTGCCAGAAAGCAGCCACATCAGGACCAAGCTGAGGAGCGTTCTCGGTCACCATCTGGTCCTTCACCAGAGCAATGCACGAGTACATTTCTGCCAGCTCCCATTGGTCTTTGGATCCCAACAGTCGATGGAAGTATGCAGCAAGTGCCAGTGCCTGAAGCACCCACAAGTTCTCCTCCGAGTTTCCCCTGGCCAATGCAGCCTTTGAATACAACTGGTGCACATGCTGCTGCATCGTCCTGATACTCTCCTGGTACACTGCCGGTTCAGGGTCGTATGTCATACCCACACACACCATGGTGGTCACCAGTCCCTCAGGAGCAGTGTCCGGGTTGAAAGACGGTCTGTGGATGATGGGATACAACTGGTCAAAGTTGCTCCAAAACAAGCCGAGGTATTTGTCTCGCGGCGACACTGCTGGTGCTGGCTGAGTAGTCGGCGTGGGCATATGTTGCTGGTTGGGTTGGGGTGCAGCCAGTTTATCTTCCCTAGCCACAAACGGCTCCGCTGGCGGCGTCAGATCACCAATGGTGTTGAGACACGGCTGCTGCAGCATGGAGGGGTTGAGCACCTCGGGATGAATCTGCTGCATCATATGGGGCTCCGGAGGCAGCATGTGTGGCATCTGTTGCATGGGAGGCACAGAGGTCACAGACATGCGCATATGAGGAGGCAGCGTCAGGTCCATGTTATTCACAGCAGACCGTGGATACGTGCCCTGCGTCGAATTCGAGTACTGCGACATGATGCTGCAGTCGCTGGTGGTGTCCGAGTTGTCCAGATCCGTCTTGATGCCTGCATAAAACGCTCTGCCCTGGCCCTGCTGCTCAAACTCCACCATATGCATGAAGTCGAGCTCGCTGGTGTTCTTGTCCGGCTGGGTTGGTTCCTGGTGTGGCACAAACTCAGACTTGATTTTGAACGTGTCTTCGGCGGTGGTAGCGGACTCGGGCCATTGGGCGCCAAATAGCCATGTGTAGTTGTCGGTAGTGGGCGAGACGACATTGGTGTGCATGTCGATGGAGTTGCTTCGGGACTGGGACTTGATGGAGTTGCGGCGGTGTTTTCGTTCGATCTTTGCCTTTTCTTTTTCTTCTCGTTTCTTGCGTCGTTCGTGGGAGCGCGTGTTGAGATGTCTGAGTTAGTACGCTGACCACTGAGTATGTCGTCACCCCACATGCCCCTATCGCTGCATGTACTCCGCTAATGTAGCCACATGTGCACATGCAGCCCGGTTAGTGTGCCTGGAGGCAGCAACTAACCGCAAATATCGTGGCAACATTCACTCGGAGTGACCGCAAACCCATGTCATCCTGCTCTCGCCATGGCCAAGCCACGGTTCCTCGTACTCACTTCTGCAACAAGTCTGCTCTTGCAAACTTCATGGGACACTGGGGACATTGAAACGGGAGTGTATCGAGGTCTGTGTTAGTCAAGCGGAGAGTACGTGAGCGTAGCGAACGTGCTCTCTGTCTAGAGCATATGAGCGTAGCGAATGTGCTCGTTCCTGTTGTGTTCTCCTGAAAGTGCTCTTTTGTGTCTGTGTTCCATCATGCTGTGCTCAAACATGTTCGCTTCGCTCACATGTTCTCACATGCTACTCACGATTAGCACTATGTCGAATCAAATAATCCCGTCGGTTAAAGGTCTTTTCGCACCCCGGGTGCTTGCACTTGAATTTCCGGTCGTCGGACATGGCGGAGACGTGTGGAGCAGGCAAGACGTGTGTAGGGCTATATATCTCTGGTAGCCCCCAACGTCAATTATGCACCATGCACGTAGCTCCAAAGCTCCCAAAGTAAAAAAGGGTTCTGGGTTGGGAAGCTTGTTTTCGACGCTTTAGGTTTGGCCTGCAGCTCTTTGTGCGCAAGGTTAGAGCTCGCCGAATTAAACGTTAGCCTTTAGGCCAAGCTTTAGCCAAACCTAGACCGCTTCTCCAGACCCAATCTTTCGCAGCGCACAACACAGCACAGCTGGATGGAGTGAAACCTGTTCCCATGGTGCACTAACCCTTGCCTAACCAAGCTAACTAAGCAGACCCACTAACTCTGCAGGACAATGCTAGACCAGGGCACGAGTCTAGAGCCGTGAGAGATTGCTGATTGAGCGATATCGGACATACTTGAAAAAAACGGAATATTAAAATGACCCCAAGTACACAGTGGTGGTCGTATATCGTACTCGTAGCATCGTCGTCGTATCGTATACAAGTTGCTGTTTGAGGTTCATGGTTTGGGGTGCACATTTTTGGTCTTGCTGGCTATCAGAGTGCATTTCGCTGTACCTTAGTTTTCGAAGTTATACAGAACACGCCCTTATCTGAGGTACTAGAATACATCCAATAGCTGCTATCTCTACTAATATACCTGCTTATCACCATAACTGATTCCTATCATATATAACATGATTATCTCAACGGCGACTTGTATGTATACCTCCATCCTCAATGCTGATCAACGTCCAAACACTACGCCCCACACAGTTTACACACTTTCTAAATTGAATCTTGTCTCGCCTCCCTTTTCCCAATGGGGATGGAAAACAACGGGTGACTAAGCAGTAGAATAATCGATTTTCGGACACTTTTATTTTCGTGCCTGTTTTTTTTTTAATTTCGCTGCATCCATTCGGTACCCCCACTGCCAAGACAAAGGTGCAGCCAAACCACAAACAATTCGGGTGTGGGCCTAAAAATGTTTATTTCACAAGACACGCACGTAGACGCACACCATGCACCATCACACACAAGGTTGCACCTCGTCCTCATTGGCCCTTGATAATGCCATCCAGAAGGAAACGGCTGGTGCATTCATGAGGCAACGAAGCACCAAGTGAGACAGACAATAGTATTGTGCACAGACACATGTATCTCTATACATATCTCTTTCTCACATTCGGTCTTTTGTTTGTCGGTTTCTGTGGCTCTTTATACTTGGTCTTTGTTGTATTGTGTACCGTTTGTCAAGATTCAATCGGATCTAGAACCTAGTCGGTTAAAGTAGCCTGGTCCGCCTATCCAAGCTCAAACTCTAGGGACGATGAGCTTCCACTTTGGTGAAACATTGAATTTAGATTTGATAAAGAGGGGTAGAGATTTGAACGAGCTGTGGAAAATCGGAGAAAATTTGGAGAAATAAAATAAATATACCAGCTTGTAGCCCTCACACAGGGCTATCGATTGCACTCCTCAGAAAATCCCTAAAATAAAATCTCACCGTTCTATGACCAGACTCGGTACAAGTCAATATCCCCAGACGACGTTTTTCACGCTCTCGAAGAAACCAAGCCGCACGGAGCGGATGTGCGGTGGGACAATTCACCCAAAACAAAAGCGGTCAAATGTGACCAAATCATGTGACCAAACGCCCTCACACGTGACTATCTGGTCTCGTAAACACAGATAATTGCTCAACTCCCCTGGTCCGACAAATCTCCGAGTCACAAGCTCAAACTCTGGGTTGAAGGCCAAGCCAGCTATTGTCTTCCCTGCATCGACAATGAGACATGACGTTGACATCCGTTCACCCGGCCAGTGACCAGTGAGCCAGTGAGCCAGTGAGCGTAGCGAGCGTACCGTGGAGTATGTTTTGATTCTCTGTTTGCACTGTTTGGTTTGCCCTGTTTGTTTTGCTATTCCGTGGTGCGTTATCGGCGTTGGTTATCTGAGCCATCTATGTGCAAGGCACGTACTCACCCTGCGCTAACGTCGATACAGGGGTATATGCAGAGATGAAGAGGCACTGTACGATAGCAGCTGTAGGTGCTGAGAGGCACTGGAGTGTGGGGAAGGAATTAATTAGGTACCTGGTACTTGTGCTGTACGTACTCGGACGCAGGGCGTTATCAATGTTACATTGGAGAATGGAAGACCCACTTTTGTCTTAGTTGGAGTGTCCCAGAGAGATACAATTTACACCCTATTCGCTATTCGCTCGAGTGACACAAAGATAGCAGGTTTGTACACTCTTGGTTTGAGCGGGAAACGTCGGTTTGGTTTTCGCTTTTCGGAAACCGAAACCCGGAGCTTTTCGGATGCATCGCCTCTGTCGACTTCTGTACATCTATCTGTACATATCGGCTGGAGCTCATCGCTCGGCAGTTTTATTCAGTACAACCCTGTTTTGGGCCTTGCTAGGTTCCGCCACACGTCACTCTTGTTTTGGCCCTTTTCGGAGGAGTTTAGATACGGGGTACGAAGACGTTGCTGGCTTTTGTTTGGCTGGCTGGCGATGTGCAGATTGGCAGGCACGTACCGACGTTGGCATGTGACGGCGTTGCTTTTTCCAACGCAAAGTGAATCCACGCAGCTGAAACAGACGATGAAAAAGAAATGAGGAAAAGAAACGAGTAAAAGAAATGTACTGTGCAAGTAATAATCACCTGTTTTTGTTCCTGGCATAATAATTCATGGTGATGTTGCCCTGTCTTTCTTCTCTCCTACAAAGTTCAGTGTCAATCGTTATCTTCTTTCATACTGTATGTACGCCCTTGGAGTCTCGGCTAACGCAGATCAGGGCGCATTGACACCTCTACAGGCTCTCTTTGTACCCCCAAGGTGTATCCAGTGCACCGGGGCATGACTGATTCGGGAGGGTATTTCCGCTGACGTTGACGTGATGGTCCACGGACACGGGGTTGGGAAAGCGAGCATAATGGATATATGCTGTGAGAACGTCACTGCGCTGTGATTGGATACACCAATGACGTAATCCATGGGGGTTTAGGCGTGCTTTTACGATACTCAGTAGATACCAACTGCACTTGGTGTACTTCATAAGTCTCACAAGACGTAATAGATAGGTCTATAGACGATACTTAACTCGTACATCTCCGATACAGAGATAATCGTATTGATTTTGCCAATCCTTCTATATATCGATCTACTGTATCTACACTTCTCATCTGTCAACGTGTTGTACCATTTTGATATTAGTTCAGGCACATATTCTGGGGTAAATACGCTGTCTGAAGTCTTAAGATCGTAAAAATAATGAGTGATAATCGTCTGTCAGTAATGTAGGTGGCTTGCCATGTGCTTGAACGGGGCCATTTTTCGTCTTGAAAGCGAAATACGGTTCGTAATTGAACTAAAGATAAATTATTCAATTGTTTAGAGACTTATTATCACTCTATATAGGATAGAATCTCTACCCGTCATCTGTAGCGCCCAATAAAAATTAAATTAATAATTGTGAAAACTCGGGAATCGAACCCACGATGTTTCGTATTTTCTCCAAACAAAAGTGAAATGCAAAACGAGTTTTTTTTAACCAAAACGGATGGGGGCAAGTTGGACCTTCTTCTACCGTGGTTAATAATACTTGCTCAACTTTGCATTTTCCTTGCATTTGAAAATTGGACGAGTTATGACGGTTTCCCCGCAATATCGTCAAATATTAAAAGTGATGCTATGGCGTTTTTAATATAACAAGATAGACTTGGCAGTCGGCATTCTGTTTATCTCTGATACAGTCGAAAATCTGTCAATCCATCGAGATACCATCTCCAGTAATCACCCCACATATCTCATCTCTCTCTTGTATGTGCTTTTTCTCCTGTACGATTCTGTACATCTGGAAATGCTTTTTGCACCTCGGGAAATGCTTTTTCTGTACGATTCCCCTTTAAGAAAGGCACCTTTTTTTTACTTGTTTGATGGACTGATGATCTTAAGGCAGCAGAATTGCTTTTCGGGACTGTCACAGTGACTAGTGGGTTTTGTGTGAGTTTTTTAGGGACGTAGAGTACACCATTGGAAAGCTGGAACTGAGGCGGTTCCAATGGTGGTGTTTATTTGTCAGTAAGAGTAATATTACAGATTTGAGAATCGTTTGAGTGCATTTACAACAGCAATCGGTAGAACAGTCACCTGTTGTTCGAAAGGGATTTAAATTGATATGTGTAACATTCTAGGGCTAATTTAAATATGTTCATCAAGTGAATAGCTCATTTCTGTTATTTTCCATTTGTTTCATTTTATTCGCGTTCTCCGGAATCGAACGCCCAACCTACACGTACTCTCCCTGAACATTCACGTGACGCATCATGCATGTACACGTCTCACTGGCAGCTACAGCTCACATCTTGAACCACCAAAAGTGGAATTGACGGAATCATCAGTGAGTATGAAATACGAGAGTGAAGGCTGTTCAAGTGGCACAAACGACATGCAACTGCTTCAGCTGAATCAGACAGTGACATGTGTGAAAAGTTGCACAATGTGAAGTGACACAGATGCTGTGTTCAGGTCATTTCAGCAAGCTGTTTGTGTCTGTCATTTCAGACAGTACTGTTCTTTTCAGTGCTGTTTGTGTCATTACTGTTACTGCTGTTGGTACTGTCTTATTGTGACTATCTTGCTGTTACTATCTACTAAGGAGTATCACGGACTTAACATCTTGGCATACAATGATTTGACAGTTAACAGCGACACGACATACAGTGAGTGTGTGGTGACACTGTTCTATGAGCCATTGACTGTCTGATACTGTTCACACCAGTCACTTCACTTCAGCAATTGAACATGATGCTGTTCATCTGCTGTTACACAAACACCTGATTGGGTCCGTTCCTGACCTTCGGCCAGTCACTACAGAGCTAACCCAGTGGACTCCCTCCAATACCTCTCTTCCCAACCGTTCGACAAACATCCGTTGGCGGATGTGTTGGCGAAACTCGGCCCTCACCCTGGTCGAGCTGTTCGCCATCTATTCTCCAAAGCCCTCAAGGACCACTTTTCGGACTCCTCCAAGGACCTGTTCGACGTGACTACCAAGCTGGCCAACCAGATTTCCCCCAGCAAAAAGGACTACTCTGAGTCGTCCCACCTATGTGTTGAAGGAGTAGGAGCTCTGTTTGAAGTTGCAGGAGGCCGAATGGTCTCTTTGACGCCTCTTGCAGCTATGGCGCTGCTAGCTGCTGCAAAGGACGCCAAGTCTGCGCATGCAGGCTACCGGTACCGAGCCCTGGTAGCTCTTAAGAAGGTGGTGCTGTCTACAGGCGACACTCTTGACGAGGGGCTTTGCAAGGACATTTGGAAGCTTGCAAAGAGTGCTTCTGGCGAGTTGAAGGCCCATCGGATCGCTCAGGCTGCTTTTGGAGTCATGTCTGCCTGTGTCGATAGAGGTATGGTGCCTATCAAGCAGTCTGAGATGGACACGATTCGGCAGATTTGCGTCAAGACTTTCGAGACGGAAGCTCCCACTAGAGAAGCGGCTTCTGCCTTGTTGGCTGCTACATTGTCCAAAATTTACGTCCCCGAAGAGGAAGAAAAGAAGGATAAGAAGGACAAAACGCTGGCTTTGAGCGTTGAAGCTGTGCTGCAGATCTTCACTGCAGCATATATCAAGGCTGGTCACCTGAGCAAAGTACAAACGGGTCTTGTTCATGCCATGTACCGGTTTATCGTCGCTCAAAATCTTCAAACCACACATTTCCCTTTGTTGTTGAAGACGTTCCTGAGAGATATTTACCCCGGCAAGAATTCTCAGCTGTTGACCCGTGAGCATGCTGTTTACTTGCTGCTCACACCTCCTTTGTCTGAATTCGCTGAGCAAGGAGCCATCAAGACTGTACTGGAGTACCTGCAGTCTCAAAACTCAAACTCCAACCCTGATGGCCCATTGTCTCATGATGGAACACTGTCAGGACTTTTGTTGGTGCAGGGCTTGGTGAAGAAACTCGGATCAGCCACTCCTGATATCATTGAACCTCTCTACAAGTTTCTGTCTCACCAGTCTCGAGGTGTGATTATCGCTACCTCTCAGACTATCAAGCAGGTGTGTTTGTTGCTGCCTGATAAGCTGTATCTGGTTACAGCCAAGACCATGACACTACTGAACAAAGGTCAGGCCAGTATTGGACTGGGTATTTGTTTATCCACGTTGATTGCTTCGTCTACTCCAGAGTCGTTGAACATTGATACCATTACGAGGGTGCTCTCGCTTTCTAACAACCTACTGAAGTCCTCGTCGTCTTCTGACCTTTCTGTCGCTGTGGTTCAAATTCAAATCGCTTGGCTGCTGCTGAAATCGCTGATGTGTTTAGGACCTGCTTTTGTCAAGGTGCATCTCTCGCATATGTTGTTGTTATGGAAGGGAGCACTTCCTAAACCGTTCACACGTGACCAGCTTGCTCAGAAGACTCCCCAGGACCTTGAGTTTTTGCTGTGTGTGAAAAACGCTGCTTTGGGTGCAGTTCTCTCGTTTTTGAAGAAAAATCAGCAGCTACTCACATCTGATCTCACCAAACGTATCGCCATCATGCTCAACTACACGTGGGCGTTCCTGGAGTCCATTTCTGAGTCTGTAGAAGGCCAAACTGAGTTTTTCTCCGTCAAAAGACGTCTTCTACAGTGTTACGTACAGCTTGGACGAGCTGATTCGCACGCTTCTCTCCTTCCCCAAGCTGTATCGTGCTTTGCAGGCACTGATTACAAGGAGGATATTCTTCAGACAGCCAAATGTGACTCGTTATGGACTTCCAGAGGGTTTGGTGTCACTTCTCTGGTTGAAGGAAACGAAGGTAAGGGTATTGAAAGACTCATCAGCACTCCCTTTCTCTCTCTACCTTCTCTGGGACATGATCTAGAGGTCCTATTCGACTCTACTGTCTCTCCTGTGCCTCCCACCACAGGAATAGTAGATTCGTCCATCCTCCTCTTCTCCAACCTGTTCCCCTTTCAACCTGCCAAGGTGCAGGAGTCCTTGTTAGAGCAGATGCGAACCCATATGGCATCTCACTCCAACAAGGCCACCTCTCAGCTTCGAGGTGAAGCCGTGGTGGTCAACTGTCTGGTTGCCCTGAACCTCGGCTTGAAGAAGAAGGCCCGAGGAATGGACGCTCGGGTGGTTGCCCAGCTGCTGGAGCTGCTCAAGGGGTCCATCAAGCATGAGGACTCGCGAATCCGGGGTTTGGCTGCAGAGAATTTGGGTCTGCTGTGTGTGTACGGCGGAGCTTCGTTTGTGACTGCTCAGATCAAGCATATCATTGACCAGATTGTGGCAGAGACGGATCCCAGTACGCGATCTGGATGTTCTTTGTCTCTTGGATACATTTTCCGCTTCTCCCAACCTGGCCATGCTAACCTGAAAACGGTTCTTGGCATTCTGGTGTCTCTGGCTAAAGATCCCCACCCGATTGTGCACTACTGGGCTTTGAAGGGAGTTGATTTGATTGTTGACTCGTCTTCTTTCAACCCAGCCTCTGCCAGTTCCCTGTTGTCCACTGTTTCAGGTCTCTACGTGTCTGAAAACCACGATGAAGTCGCTTCAATTGCGTCCCAGAACATTGCAGCTGATCTCAACAACGTGCGTGTTCTGGCTGAAGTTTTGCACGGCTTGGTGGTAGTGATGGGTCCCGAAATTGTGGCTCACAGAGAAATCAAACTGCTCTGCGACTCGCTGTGGTTTGAGGACCCCACTCATGCCATTTCCATCGTCCAGGAAGCTCTCGTGTTCGATGTATCCATGTTTGATCTCCAGGAAGTCACTTCTCGACTCTTGGCCTATCTCACTCACGAATCGTCTTCTGTGCGTGACCTGGCCGTCCAGGCTCTTCACCAGTTGGTCAAAATCTACACCATTGATCTATCCGGTAAAGAGCTGCAGATCTGGCTGGTCTACAACTCCACTCTTTCGGAGGAAGTGGCCAAGTTCATTTCTGCATGGGTGGAGGCGTCTGCTGCTGATTCAGGCACTGGGCGTATTCACTGGGTGCTGCGAATTCAGAGACTCATGACTCTGAACCTCAATGCCACCCAGAGTGGACAGACGCAGCATACTGAGGATGAGAGTGCTGCGATTACTGTCGGAGAATCTACCACTGGTGAGCCGTTGCGGTGGCAAACTAGGGCTCTGGCTATGGAGTCTCTGATTCGAATCATGGAGGACGCTAAATCGACTGCTCCTATTCTGGCCAAGATTGGCGATATCATCAGATTGGCCTTTACTTGTTCCACTTCTGATATCGTCAACCTTCGGCTTTTGGGAATTAAGCTGTTGTCGGTGGTTGTCTCGATTGGAGATATTCCCGATCCGGAGTTCCCCGATGTGCCTCTTCTGGAACAGTACCAGGCCCAGATTTCGTCTGCCCTTTCGCCTGCTTTCGGAGCTGATTCTACAACAGAACTGGCGTCTAGAGCCGTTTGTGTTTGTGGCCAGTTTGTGTCCAGTGGTATTGTCAAGAATTTGGACAGATTGCGACTGTTGAAGTTCCTGACTACTGCTTTGACCGATACAAACACGCTGGAGTGTGTGGGTGATCTCAAACCCGTGGGTCCTAACAACCAGCTCAAGCTGAGACTCGCTATTCTTGCAGCTTGGGCTGATATCAAGGTCCAGAGTCACCATAAGGAGTACCTCCGAGGTTTGGTTTCTCAGTACCAGGCTCAACTGACTCCTCTTTGGATCAACGCTATCAAGGAGTATGCTCAGATCAAGTTTGAACCTGAACCCGGTTTCGATAACTTGTACTCTTCTCTTTCTGGTCAGTCTAGACTGGAATCGTACAAAGATACTTGGAAGGTGATTGTGCATGCTGTTTCTAGTGTGCCAGATGAACAGGCGTCGTTTTTCTTTGTCCTGTTTGGTATTTGTTTCGAGTACCTGACCCATTCTTCGGACTTGGAGATTCTACATACTCTTCATAACGTGTGTGTTTCAGCTGGAAATCGGGTGTTTGAGCCGTCCATTTTCTCAGAGCTGCTCGATCTCTTTGACAGACTGATGCTGACTGTGTCACTCGAAGAAAAAGCAGTGCTGGCTAAAATCTGCATGCGTCTCTGTGTCTCTGGAGCATCAAGAACCTCCTCTTCAGACGACTGGGACCATATTACTCAGCTTTTCGAGCTCCTTCGAGTCTGTATGGTTGGTTTGGGAGGAGTTTTGCCTATTTCTGAGACTCCAGTGAAATCATACCCCCAAGCTGAACTTGCTCAGTTTGCTCAGGAGACGTTTTCTTCCCTGTCTGCTATGCTACAGGCTTTTCCTCCTATTGTCCAGGCTGACTTGGTTGAGGTGTTTGCTCATATCTACTTGAGCATTCTGTCTACTGCCGAGACTCCTATTCTGGCCTACATTCAGTTCCTGCGAGATATTTGCGACTCCATGGTATCTGTAGGAGGAGTTGAGGATATCGCTGCTTTGACGACCGGTTTTGTGCGTGAATTGACGTCCAAACATCGAGGTTCTCAGAGTGTCATCTCTCTCACGACTGTTATCACCAAGGTGCTCAATGTGCAGTTGAACGAGTCTGCTATCAGAGATATTGCTGATCGATACATGGAGCTGGTGGATTCTGATCTCCAGACAGCTCTAGGGTGTATTTCTGCGGTGATGGGTGTCAGTAACTCCTCTGCAGCAGCTAAAAATCTCACTCTCGAGCTCATTCCTCATTTGGTTAAGCGTCTCGAAGGAGAGTCTCGTTTGCAGATTATTGAACTTCTGTTCAGTTACTCTGTGAACCATGCTTCCACTGGCAGTTACTCCATCATCATGCCCATTCTCGTCTGGCATGCTTCTACTTCCAGCAAGTATGCCAATGAGAAACTGCTGGAGCTAGCTGGTAAAGATCAGCAGATTTTCAGAAGTGTGGTGCAGGCATTGAGTGCTGAGCAAAAGAGAGTGCTGCAGGAGACGTTGAGAGGAGGACAGGAGGAGGAGGAAGATGAGGAGGAGGAGGGAGAAGAGCCGCAGATTCAGCTCAAGAGTTTTGCTTAGCTGATCGTAGCGTAGCGAAGATCAGCGAACACATGATAACGGACAATATTGAATAAATGAATTGTAATGAAAATAATTATGGCGTAATTACTTGTAAGAGGTCGGTACCATCAACAGTTCTTGGACCGGTAGAGGTTAGTAAAGGACAATAACCTGGCCCATGCTCCTTGTTTGTGTTATTTGCATGTACTGGGAACGTCTCTTAGGCTATATAGCAGCAAGCACAACACTAGGGATAACAGGCTAAATTTCAAAAATGGCCAAAACACATCCGATTATAATTCTGAAAGTGATATTGTAATTTCCCGAATGAGGGCTTCAAAATGAATTATCTCTTGCCTCTCTACGGACAATATCCACCGAGAAATAACCGCTTATATTTCTTGCTTTTTTTCCAAAAAACATCCACTTTTTGCCTCGTGGGGGGGACCACCTGCGAATTGGACAAAAAATAGACAAAAATCAAGAATTCACAAAATTTTGGTCTCATGAAACTGGGGTAAAAACCTGTTGTTTCAGGTTTTTTAAAACGTTGGCTTAATTAAAATGATCAATTGAGCCTATATCCATCTTCACCTTTGTCAAAACCACTTCTGGATGTGCTGTTTCGCATTAATTCTCGTTAATCCTGACACTGAAAAAAATGGGAAAAAAAAAATTGAAAAAAAAATACAAAGTTTTCATAAATGGCAATATTAGTTACTGGGATTATTCATTGACATCATAAGATACTCTAGACTAAATTTCACGCTCTTGAGGCACGTATTACTTCTTTGGGCACCGTTTTGTATTGCAGAAATTATGCACTCTTCCTAGATATGATATATCACCACGAGGAGAGACTGTAACAAGGTGAAACAAGTCGTATTGTAGTTCCAGAGGCATGTTACAACGTGGGAAGCTGAATTTCAGACAAAAAAAAAAGTTGATTTTTGTCCCGTGGGGGGGACCACATGCCATTTCGTCAAAAAACAGCCAAAAATCAAAATTTCATATAACTTTGGTCTCATGAAACTGGGCTAAAAACCTCATGATTCGGGTTTTTTAAAACTCTACCTGGATTAAAACGATCAATTTATTCTATATCAGTCTTCACCTTTGGTAATACCACTTCTGGATGTGCTGTTTCACCCTAATCCTCGCTAACTGTGACACTGAAAAACAAAAAACAAAAAAAGTGAAAAAAACCACGAAGGTTCTGTAAATTATGATACAGTATGTACGGGTATTTTTTGAGTGTTATAAGAGTATTTCATGAATGCCAAAGTCATTTACAGCTTCAGAGGACCGATTTAAGATGGGGGTTACTGGTAGAGCAATACATGTGCTAGACTAGTTTAAAACAATAAATGCAGGGTTCAAAATAGCATACAGCAGTCCTATACCCAACAATATCTATAACAAACACAATTACTACCTTGTAATAACTCCCACTTATCAAAACCCTTCAAATATCTGAAGTCCAGCATCACCAGTGCACAACTTGCAAATGCCAAAACAACACAGTAAAACACACTGGCCGTTATTACTGAATTACTCAAGACCAATGCACATGATATATTATCCTCAGTTGAACTGATGGTTCAACTGCTATTGTCCACTATTGCATTCCCAAATAACTGGGCTAGCTTAGAGTGTTTCAATATCAAAACATGACAATATCTAAAATCAAATGACGATAATATATATACCAGAGTACCTTGCCACTGCCCACTGTGACCAAGCACAACAATGATCATATTTCTCCTCCTTTTCCTGACTCTCTGCTCTGGAGAACTCACCTCCAACCCCACAGTTCTTGACGCTTTGACTCCTCTCATTCTGGACTTTACAGACGCCTTTACTCTCTTTGATAGACTGCACCAGATAGCTTCAAAGAAAGCTCAAGAGCAGGGCTTGGAAAGCACGTCAAAAATCGACGTCAAATCCAGTATGGACGCCACTGCTTCGATTTCTCACGATCTACTACTGGGAGACCTCAGAAAACAACTACAACTAGCTGACTATCTGTATGCCACTACTTGCGAACCTGAACACTGGTACAAAGCTATCGACATCTACAACATGCCTAATCTGGAGATTGTTTATGATTGGACACTAGATAGCTTTCCAGCAGATTTTCCTCATGATGTCAGACTGTTTACTTTGGTTGTTCAGACAGTGTACAAGATGTGGGCGGCTCAAGAGGCTGGACACATGTTGGAAAAAGAAGGAATGGAGGTTGTAGTAGGATACCACAAACCTGGCATTTGTGGCAACCCTGACGTTGAAGCAGATGAGGAAGACCCCACTCAGAAAATCGACCCAAAAGAGGAAACTGACCCCAACGGAAAAGCCAAAGAGGAAACTGATCCCAATCAGGAAGACCAGGAAGACCCCAACCCGGAGAACACCAACCCCAGCCCTAGCCCGAAGCCCTACCCCAACCCTGAAAGGCCGGTCCCGTACCCTGCCCCCGACCCTGAACCTCAGCCAGCTCCGAGACCGGACCCTGACCCTAAGCCAGTACCTGACCCTGAGCAAGACCCTGTCCCTAACCCTGACACTGAGCCAGAACCTCCTCTTGTGACTCCTATTCGTGAGAATGTCTCAGAAGGCTCTGATGCTCCTCCTGAACCTACTGCTGAGAGTTCTGTTAACTCTGATGTTACTAAAAACATGTTCACTGACTCTGCTGTGACTACAAAGGCGTACACTGCTTCAACGGGTACTAATACTGCTACTGGTACTAACACTGCTACTGGTACTGATACAGCTACCGGTACTGATGCTACCGGTACTGATACTAGTGACAAGACAGCTACTGATACAGCTACTCCTAGTCCTACTGCAGCCTCAGTGGAAGTGCTTGGTCAGGCTATGGATGAAGTAGCAAATGTGCTTGGTAAGCTTGGTACTCTTCTTCCTGGCTTGGCTGATACAATTCAGGCTGTTACCCAGCAGGTTGCAGCTCTTCAGGCCATGATTGCCAAGTTGTTGCCAAGGCGTGACTTGAGAGCACGATTTTTGGTGTTTGCACGAGACTTGGTTAAGAGAGATACGATTTCTGACGAGACTAGCAAGGTCATTGGTAACCTGGAAGACCTGATTGAGAAGATTAATGGTACTGGGGAGCTTGCTCCTGAGGTGAAAGAGGCTGTGGAGAGTTTGGAAAAGTTGATTGTGCAGCTGAGAAAGTGGGTGAGTGCTAAGGAGAGTGATTTGAAAAGTACTGAGTCAGCTTCAGAGACAATTACTGAGTCTGCTACAATTTCTGTTACTACTTCGCCTACTGCTACTGGTTCTAAAGACTCTGCAAACCATGAAAGTTCAAGTTCTGGTCACCCTGAAAACAGTCACTCTGACTCTCACTTTCAAGGTCCTGACTGTGAGTGTGAACATGAGCATGAACATGGGGCTAGTAGCAAGGGTAGTTCTACCTCAGACTCTCATGGTTCCTTAGATACAGGTTCAGGAGACTCTTCTTCTGGTATTGGCTCATTGGGTGATACTGGAACCTCTAGATCCTCATCTAGTGGCTCTAGTGGCTCAACAGGTATTTCTGGAAGCTCTTTTGGCTCTTCTGGGTCTAGTGATTCAAGTGGATCTTCTAACTCTAGAACATCAGGTGGTTCTTCAGGTTCTAATAAATCTGGCACTGACAAGTCTTCAGGCTCTAGTTTTAGTTCTGGTAGTACAGGGGCACATGACTCAAAGTCTGGATCACACAACTCGGACTCTTCATCTGGAGCTGACTCTGGATCTCACTCAGCACCCGACTCAGTGGCCCAAGCTAATGGAGGTTCAGCACTGGTTATCGGAGGAGCTGTGGTTCTGCCTTTCTTAGCTATGTTTATGTAATTCTGACGTAATACAATTAACTGGTATTTTATTGAATTTTACCTGCTTGTTGTGTATCGTCTTCTTTACTCCCCAGATACTTTTCAATCTCTTCATGCATGTTCTGCATTATATATGCATGTCAGAGAATTAAGGTAATTGACCTTTGCATGAGTTACAGGAATTTATGGGACTTTTTGCTTATACTGAAGCTGGTAGAATGATCAGCCCTATCTTCTGTATAATTTTTAAGCCTCTCAGATTCTTGACTAATGAGTTGTATGTGTGTTAGTAAATTGAATTTTACATAAGCTCCATTTCGTGCATATTTTGAGGATTAACCTCTTTTTAGTGCATTGGAACCTTGATTAAGCTCTTTTTTGTGCATAAGTTCACGATTCCTGAATACACGGGCGAGACGAATTAATTGCCAAAATATGCAGCCTTATTGATGTTAGAGTTTGTAAGGGAAGTGATGGTGGAAGATATGTAGGTGGTGGTTTATATATATCATCGTGTAGCCCTGTTTGTGGTGGTTCACGTGATGTAGTTTGTTTTTATGTGAACACATTACTGGGAAAGTTATGACGGATTTAAGATATTGGCGCTCTTGATGATTAGTACTTTCTATTAAAAGAATCTGTATTCTAGTGTGTCTCTGCTACGGACTGTTTTATTGGTTGCTTTTAGAGGTCTTTTGAATAATCCTTAGTGAAACATCCTGATGTTACATTTTTGTTTAATTAGCACAACAGCTGACGTCCAATTTCTTAGTCATGAGATGAGGTTGTGATGGGGCTATAAAAGGGATTTTATTGACATTCAGTCATTACATTCGATATAGATGATTCAAACACTGGTGTTTATTTTTCAGTAGCATCAGTTTTCATAGAGTTAGGTGCATTGCTAGGATTGGGCGTTTAGTTTAGTTTTGGTAACTATATATTTATACTTTGTTGGGAGTGTCAAGTAATTAGCAGACATTGAAGTTATAGCCCCCAATTCTTTGGCCTAAATGGGCACCAAATAAGTAATTAATATATACCACCATACTCCCTTCACACGGGTGATTCCAAATATCTTACTCTTACTCTAAAATAATGACTACCCATAAATCTACCCTACTAAACCACGCTCATACTTAATATTATCATGGTCATTACCCCTATTCCATGCAAACATACTGTATACAGCTTACAAGTATGCTTATAGATCATCTGATAAGCTACAAATATTCAGCCTACTTGCGATATAGTTATAGGCCCATCTCCTTAGCATTCTTTAATCTCAATCTTAGTCATGGGACTATAGGAGCACCAATAACAGCAATTAAATGTCAGAAATGAATATCCCGCTTATTCAGCACCCTCAGAATTGGTTTCTCCAGAAAAATCGCGTTTTCGTTAAAAACTCATCTGTGTGGAACTCCTCAATCTCATCCCTGCATATCTGATGTTCAAATAACCGTTGCAATATGGACCAATGGAAATGCTTCTTTCAAAACGGATATTCACAAAATCACGTGACTTGTTGCACAAACAGAAATACTCAAAATACAAAAACACATGAGTCACTATTCAGAAATTAATTACAGGTCCTTTAACTGTCATCAAGTCAGGTAAAGTTTAAAGAGGCTTGTCTCGGTACATAACTCCATACTCAACAGAGCAGTATAACACGTATTAAACACAAATCTAACCCCCTAATATTAATCTCCACATCCACCTGATCATTTCTATACCATTAAATCACCTCTACGACCCATAACTCTTCTGTTACTGTCTTTCTCCCACGAAATTAACTTCCAAACCTTGATCCTACATATTTAACCCTCTTTACAACACCACCATCACCACAGCTTCACCACCTTGACATGTCGAAAATAGCCACTTCTATCGCAGCTATCTGTGGCACTGGCCTCGCTGCTCATCTCTGGGCAGACTCTCCCAGAGCTCCTCTCGATTCCTCCGTTCCTGCCGTTCCTGTGAAGCCTGGCGAGTTTTTCAAGTACGGCTTTCCTGGAGCTGCTCATGATATTGCGTACAGACAGGAGTTTGTGTCGTGTTACGATCGAGAACGACGAAACCCCATGTGGGTGGTGGAGCACATCACGCCTGACTCCATCAAGTCCAACAAGGGCGAGGGTGCTCCTGACCGTAAGTTCTCCAACTTCAAGGAAGATCAGGAGGTGCCTCTCAAGTTCCGGGCTCGGCTTGCTGACTACTTCCGTTCTGGGTACGATAGAGGACATCAAGCTCCTGCTGCAGACGCCAAGTTTTCCCAGAAAGCTATGGACGAGACTTTCTTTCTGACCAACATTGCCCCTCAGGTAGGAGAAGGGTTTAACCGGGACTACTGGGCCCATCTGGAGGACTTTTGCCGACGTCTGACTAGAAGCTACGGCAGTGTGTATATCGTGACTGGTCCTCTGTACTTGCCCAAGAAGTACCCCGATGGAAAGTACCGAGTGTCGTATGAGGTGATTGGCAACCCTCCCAATGTGGCTGTTCCCACGCACTTTTTCAAAATTGTGCTGGCAGAGAAGCCCGTCAAGAACCCTGGAACTAGTGACGTGGCAGTGGCCGCTTTTGTGCTGCCCAATGAAGTGATTCCGAATGAGACGAAACTGACGTCGTTCCAGACTCCTGTGGACGCCATTGAGCGAAGCATTGGTGTGGAGTTCCTCAATAAGATCTC
This sequence comes from Yarrowia bubula, assembly GCA_900519075.1. Taxonomy (NCBI): domain Eukaryota; kingdom Fungi; phylum Ascomycota; class Dipodascomycetes; order Dipodascales; genus Yarrowia; species Yarrowia bubula. Next base: position 368,535 of record ULGX01000010.1, on the reverse strand, counting down.
TGTCAAGCAGAAGGATCTGTGCAGAGAGGTCGATTGTTCCATTGTGGTTAGAGACTTTACCAAGGCTCTTCCCGCTCCTACTCCTTTGTTGGCTTTGCCTCCGGGTAAGTAGTGATACGATAACGGCTAACAGTGATAAAGCGAATACGCGTATTCCGATTCGGTCTTTAGATGTTGATACATGTATATAGTAACAGTAGTGACAGTGAGTGTAGATCAAGCAAAACAGCACATTTGAACTAATGCACATTTTACAAGATTGGTGTCATTGATGGTGAATATCCAACTGTCAGAAGGCATACTAGCTAGTAGTTACTCTGTGTACTTGTATGTACTATATGTCAGTGTATTGTATTCGCTGTACCCCTCGTTCCAATATTTTCACACTCGCACCGAGGCGTATTGACTTTGATCAGTCTTAATATTAGTGAGCCGCACCAAAAGATCAAGCTAGAAGATCACTTTTGGAATATCAACTCTATTGAACATCTTCTATTTGTACGTACCCCCATCCGTCTACATCTATAAGGTGTGTAAAATGCATTGGCTATATCGTATAGTCGTTAGTGATTGTGTGCCCGTGGGCATGAAGTAGATAGTGACCTCAAATAAAGACTCTTTTGGAAGTCATTAAGAGGTCTACAGTAGAGAAGAGTCTCGAGAGTGCTCTTTAGAAGGCTTCAGGAGAACACCTTATGAGTCCTAAGAATTAGGCCAACTCCAAACGACCTTATTAGGACTGTAGAGTATAGTCTTCAGAAAGGCCCTCAGAAAGGCCCCCATAAAGGCCCTCAGAAGGCCCCAGTTCGAACCCAAGAAGTATCGTAAAGTACGGTGTTCGTTCTTCATTCGGTCACTTCTTCTTCGGGGAACTCGGAGGCTCCATCTGAGACGGAGGAGGTAAGACACTATGAGCAGGCACATGTCCTACTGCCTCATTAACCAGAGATTCAGTGGATGTAGCTACCACCTCAATTACCGAACTGGAGGACTCCACAGGAGACACAGATGCTTCAGGTGAATCCACTGAGTCAGCCGCCTCGTCATCAAGCTCCTTTCCTTTGGTTGTAGTACTCTCCGTCGTCGTAGTCGCACTCTCTATGCTGTGTGACGTATGCTTGCTCTCACTCAGTTCTGTCTCGTCCTCTTTTGTCTCTTCCTGACCAGTCACTTCCTCCTTGTCCTCCTTGTCCTCCTCCTTGTCCATCTGGTACAAAGAAGCGTACGACGCCCTTCGGCTCCGGGTGGCCTCCTCTTCCGGCTCCTCGTCTTGCGGCATCAGCACGGGAATGGGCCTATCAGCCAGACTGGGCGTCCTTCTGCCCCCTCTCGGAGTCAGCAGCCTCACGGGGGTACTGACACTGCGCTTGGAGGGAGTCACCAGAGAAGGTTGTGCTCCCAAACTGGCGGGCGTCGTTGCTCCCAGACTCCCGGAAACAGCCCGCCGGGAGTCCCGAGGAGACAGCGCATCGTCCACTTTGCGCCTCTTAGCAACGTTGAGGGTCAGAGAACCGTGGAGAGGCGGTAACGACGTCACTGGCGATTTGACCGGCGACATACCGGGCTGTGTCGGTGACGACCCACACGGCGAGTGCTGTGGCGAGTTGGTCGGAGACATGTGGGGCGTGGTGAGTATGGTGGGGTGGTGAGGATGATGTGGGTGAGATGGATCGTCACTGCAGGGTGTTGTATGAGTGATTAGTAATCGGAGACGATACTGGGGTGTTGGTTAAAGTGGTTGCTGTCGTCTGATATCCACTATCGAGATACCGTTACTGCTCTTCACTTTTCTCACTATTGTGGTGTGGTGTTCTGCTTGCTTGCCTTGTCAGCCCCAAAGTCATCGCGTCATGTGCCTCATTAAGCCCACCGCGTCGCAGTTACCCGGCGGTGGCTGAAACTGCTCATGACTGAGGGGGGCTCTCTCGGATATGGGTTATTTGGTGTCGTCTACATCACACAACTACACCCCGCCTCTCATCGCCACAGCAACAGATAATATCCCTCTCTTCGCTCGCAATGGCTAGTCCTAAAAAACGGTGCACGCTGGTATTAACCCGAGGCCGGAACGGTAATACCCCTGACTAGGTTTAGAGTTTGGTGCGGGATTAAGCTTTTTATGTAAGCCCGAGGGGCCAGTAGTGTGGTGTGATTTAGCATGTGATTGAGCGATATATAGGGGTAAATGGGTGGTTTTATAGTGTTATTGGGTTGTTGGGAGGTGAGAATTTTAGTATTTCTGAAAAAATTGGACGCTTTTGGTTGATTAGTCATACCACTACGTGAAATGCTGCTGAGAGAGATATATGAATATTCTTGGATCAATGGTACTATAATAAGAATCTTCAGACTTGTCTCATTCTAATGGTAGTATTTATATACCTCTGTGATGATTATTTGATGTTTGGGCATGCTTTTCAAGTCAGCATCTTGGCAAATGTCTCATAAGAAAGTATTTACTCTAGTAGGGAGTATGAAGACTTGATAGGTGTATATAATGGAAGAATCTGAATAGTTTGGATCTAACCACTTATCTCTAGGAGTTCTTTTGCGTCTTTTATGTAGTAACTTCTGTAACTACTATACAACATCCTACAGGCTTTAGCATATATCTTAGAACTCTGTAAGTCAGGTTACTAACTAAATTAACCCTATTAAATCTATTTATTACATTTATCCAGCTCTCAGACTTATCTTACCTCCTTCTTTACGCTTATCAAATTTCTAGCCCCTGACCATTTCAATAATACTTCTCCAATCACCTCCAAACTTTGTCCCAACACTAAAAAACCACCTCTCCCAACCGACTTAAAGTCTCAAAAACCTCCTTGCATGTCTACAAAACAGAATACCATAGCTTACATAATCAAACCTGCACCCAATCAAAAATCCACCTCAACCACATTCATCCCCTCCCCTATTTACCCCTATCCCCTTTTCCCCATTACCCTAACCCCCCCCCATTTCATTGCTTACATAATCACATACCAAACTTAAACCCCCATCTCCGACATGCGCATCCAGATAACCGCCTATCATTCAACATGTACCATCTGGCGAAAAGCGTGTACGCGCAGCTGACGCGTAAGGAGGGTGAGTCACGTGACAAAATGAGCGAAAGACAATGATTACTAATACAGAATATTCGGTCCTGATTCTTGGTCTGGATAATGCAGGAAAGACGGTGAGTTGAGAGAATGGACTTGGGTGAGGTTGATGAGAATGGACAGGTTAAGAGTTGAGGAAGGAGTCAGGGGCTTGTCTCACGTGATTGAGGAACACAAAGAGTTCTCTACTACAACTTCAGCTCTTGTTCTGAAGTTCTAGGACCTCTGAGACGTGTTTGGATCATGGTGGAGTTTCTGAGCCTTTGGGTCACGTGACTGTATTTTTCTGGTGATTCTGATCACGTGATTGAGCGTATGGGACTTGTTCTGAACCGCTGGGACCTCTGGAGGTGGAGTTGTGCTCCTTCAAAGATGTTGGAATCTTCTAAATGAACCCCTGGATCACGTGACTGGAATTTTGATCAGATTTTTAGACTCCTGGTCACTTGTAGAGCAGGATGGAGCTTGTCCTGAAGCTCTAGGACGTTTTTTTAGGTCTCAAATCTGAAATTTGAAGGAGCTTTTTTTTTTTCCATTTTCAATAACTAACCCAGACCTTTCTCGAGCGATTGAAGGGTGAATTTGGAGGTAAATCACTTGCTCCTGAACGAATCAACCCGACTATTGGCCAAAATGTAGGCCATGTGATTGTGGACGGTATGCATCTGAAACTGTGGGATGTAGGAGGACAAGAGAACCTGCGAACGCTATGGAACGCCTACTATGCTGAGTGCAACGCTATTGTGTTTGTAGTCGACTCTACTGATCGAGAGCGACTGGAGGAGTGCAAAAATACTCTCAAGGAGGTGGTAGTTAATGAGGCTACTGAGGGTATCCCCTTGCTCATGTTGGCCAACAAACAGGACTGTGAGGACTCGATGGATGTGGTGGACATTATTGAGATTTTCAACAAGATTGCAGAGCACGTGAGTGCACGTGACTCGAGAGTGCTGCCTATTTCGGCCAAGGAGGGAACGGGTGTGAAGGAGGCTGGAAAGTGGTTGGCGGTGAGGTTGGGGAGAGTGCCAGTCTAAGCGAGGGCGAAGCCCGAGTCTTAGACTGACAGCTGAATGAGCTGAGACAAAGTCGAAGCGAATGGACCTATTAAGAGCGAAGACGCAGTCTGAGCTCTGGCGTGTCTGAGAGCTAAGAGCTGAGGCTGACGCTCTTCTGAGCTCTCTAGTATCTGGCTCTTCGGATGTACTTTTAGAGGTTTCTGTTGTGGCATATGTCCATCTCAGACTAGAGCCAGACGATGGTAGAGTGCAGGGCATGCGTAAACGATATAATGCATGGAGTTAATTGATTTTAGGATGTTTTAATAGTGGCAGATGCAGTGCTGTATTATACAATGTGATAGATACGCTGTAAGAAGGCTTTCAGTCAAACCTGAAACGTAGAAGTTCAGGTGATTTGAAACCTCAAAAGAAAGAGATTAAAGGCTCAGAGCTTGCAAATAACTATCCAGAAGAACGGTTGTTGGAGGTGTTTTGTCAGATAGCTGACGGAGATTGGATGCTATTGAAAGTAGGGTAAAGTCGTTACGAAGTCTAAGTACGGGTTTAACTAATTGTATTGAAGTCACACAGGTAATGTAGCTCCAGAATCAGTCAAAGGTACTCAAAGGCGATATCGATACTGACCAATTCTGGATATACTACTGTTTATGTATTTAGCAAGCAGCTAATTATAGTTTTACATTAAACCAGCCTCTTCACTTGTTATCTGAAGAGATTGCGTGATTCATGTTTACTTCTTATCTCGATCACATAAGACATTGCCTCTTTTGTAGATTATTATGAGGTTGATTTATTTGTTGTGACATGTATCATTGCTATTGTTTCAGTAGGACCAGCCATCTGTATTTTGGGAGTAGTGTAAATGTTTGCATGTACACAGTACAGTTCTCTCTTTAAGGTTTTGGCAGTGTCATACATTGTTTATTTTCTAACAGATGCTATTTCTAAAGTCAGTGGTGCTGTTCTGCTGTTTCTTCAATATCTGTTCTTAAGGCTATGCTCTTACTTTGTACGGCGTTTATTCAGCGAGTAGAGCTCTTAGAAAGGTCAGAAGTTGTTCATTTTGAAGCAGTGAATTGCGAGATTGCAATATCGCTTTCAAATTTGGAATCGAAGGCATTTCGGTCATATTCGAATTGGACCCAAAACAAGTCAACTGGTACCAACCCAACGCCATAATTATATAGATTTAGGTGGATATAATTATATCACAAGACTCGCCTGAACTGTGTGAGTACAATGATACCAACTACTTCCATACCCGACTATTAGTTAATGATCTATTGACTATGCAGTGTCTGATATAAGCCACATACCATATCTACGGTGCAGTATGTCAACTTGGTTCAACTCGTGCTAATCTTGAAGGAAATATTTACATATGACTGAAATTTCTAGCCTCTCGATTGCATTTTGGGGATGTTTGAAATTCTTCGACTTGCCCAAAAATGCGTTTTTCCTCAGTTTTTCATATTTTGGATATTTGTCTATATCATAAGAAATCTCGCCTCTCTAGTATCACATAACATTGCTTTGATGATTAATACCTTCAATAATACTCCCGTAGTTGCTGTTTATGTGAAATCCACCCCAAAATCATAAAAGTGCCTCTTACACTCTCCTGAGGTATTATAATCACTAGAAGTCTGGTTAGAAAGTTGCATCTGACTTTTGCGCATCTCCCACTATCAAATACTTCCCAATAACACGTCCCGTCGCTGAGTTATTCAATTTTTCGCGGATTTTTTCGTTTTTTCTTGCATAAATTAAACAGGGTCATTTTTCTGGAAAATCCGNAGACATTGCCTCTTTTGTAGATTATTATGAGGTTGATTTATTTGTTGTGACATGTATCATTGCTATTGTTTCAGTAGGACCAGCCATCTGTATTTTGGGAGTAGTGTAAATGTTTGCATGTACACAGTACAGTTCTCTCTTTAAGGTTTTGGCAGTGTCATACATTGTTTATTTTCTAACAGATGCTATTTCTAAAGTCAGTGGTGCTGTTCTGCTGTTTCTTCAATATCTGTTCTTAAGGCTATGCTCTTACTTTGTACGGCGTTTATTCAGCGAGTAGAGCTCTTAGAAAGGTCAGAAGTTGTTCATTTTGAAGCAGTGAATTGCGAGATTGCAATATCGCTTTCAAATTTGGAATCGAAGGCATTTCGGTCATATTCGAATTGGACCCAAAACAAGTCAACTGGTACCAACCCAACGCCATAATTATATAGATTTAGGTGGATATAATTATATCACAAGACTCGCCTGAACTGTGTGAGTACAATGATACCAACTACTTCCATACCCGACTATTAGTTAATGATCTATTGACTATGCAGTGTCTGATATAAGCCACATACCATATCTACGGTGCAGTATGTCAACTTGGTTCAACTCGTGCTAATCTTGAAGGAAATATTTACATATGACTGAAATTTCTAGCCTCTCGATTGCATTTTGGGGATGTTTGAAATTCTTCGACTTGCCCAAAAATGCGTTTTTCCTCAGTTTTTCATATTTTGGATATTTGTCTATATCATAAGAAATCTCGCCTCTCTAGTATCACATAACATTGCTTTGATGATTAATACCTTCAATAATACTCCCGTAGTTGCTGTTTATGTGAAATCCACCCCAAAATCATAAAAGTGCCTCTTACACTCTCCTGAGGTATTATAATCACTAGAAGTCTGGTTAGAAAGTTGCATCTGACTTTTGCGCATCTCCCACTATCAAATACTTCCCAATAACACGTCCCGTCGCTGAGTTATTCAATTTTTCGCGGATTTTTTCGTTTTTTCTTGCATAAATTAAACAGGGTCATTTTTCTGGAAAATCCGCGGTTGTATAGTGTAGCGGTTATCACCTTGGATTCTGACTCTCGAAGTACTTTCCAGTAACCCCGGTTCGATTCCGGGTACGACCTTTCTTTTTTGTTTTTCCCTGATCTTGCAGCTTTCATGTGGTTGTCGTTTTGTGCGCATAAACAGTGTGGGAGAAGTCAATTTTTTTTCACACCATTTTAGATCAACGTTTATTGAACGGTTTCTTAGCCGCACTAAGGATTGGATTGAGAGGACAATTTGACAATGTTCCCGGGCGAAATATTGAAATTAAAACGAATTTACCGAATCTCCTCAACGAGATGAATCTTGCTATTTTTCAATCTTTCTATTTGTCCAACTACACCACTCGTAACATCCCAAACAGTAATTACGCTAACGTTTTTAAAGTTTGTAAAATAATCTCGAGCCTCCTGAAACGCCGTGCTCAAATTGAGGACGCCATAACTCGACGAAAACAAATGCCATCTCAAAACTGACTTCTCTAAACGATTCTTTGGCCCTTGATTACCTATATTCGTCATCATTAACCCCCTTGGCCACCCCCCTTACCCCCAAAATCCTCTCCGAAAATTCGCGGTCACGTGACATACCCTTCTCATATTAGCGGTTCAAAAAACCCCAAAATTCAGCGATAAAACGGGCTGTTGGTGTAGTGGTAACATATCTGCCTTCCATTCAGTTGTCAGCAGGTGCCAGGGGTTCAATTCCCCTACAGCTCAAATTCAAAAATGAGTAACGACCGTTTCTTTTTGGTGAATATTCAGCCTGAGACATACATTAGTGTGTGCTTCTTTTTTATTTATTCATTCCTGCCCATTTGACTGGTATTATATGGCGCATTTCTCCTTTTTTCGTGAGGTTTAACTTTTTCACCTCCTGCCACAAATGTTTCAAGTGATGCATCTTGAGGCAGTCTCAGAGTGAGGTTCACGATACCCCAAAGATACCATTGATACCAATAACGAGATATTGGAACGATCGTTTTCACATGAGATATCATTCTTTCTGTGTCTGACATGTTTCTATTTGTGTACATTCTTCGAACACGTTTCATCTGACCCATCACATTCACACACCCCCCTTGTGAGGTTGAGGCTGATGCATGACAACATGATGCTGAGGCTGGGTTGTGTAAAGACACAAAAGACACACTGGGGATATATATAAGCCCCTCTCCTCCCAATCCACTCTGACATCTACAATGAACGACAACACGCTCCCCCAGAGCTCCATGAGGTCGCGGTTCTTCCGCAAACTGTTCCCTCTGGTGCCCAAGAGCAACAGCATGCCTTTTCAGACGACCCGGCTTCGGAGAACAGCGTCAGATGAGTCCATTGCTCCTAAATTCGCCACTGAGGACGCGGCTCTTACTGGTGTTAGTCGGCATTTGACCCGTGAGATGAACAAGGCCGATAAACGGGTGTCTCTGATTGGCTCTGAGTCTGTGTACCAGCTGCAGAGTCTGGCCAGTCCTACGGACACAGAAGCGACTCTGTGGAGAACCAGCATCCAGAAGGGCCACTCTGCTACTCGGTCTGATGTCACTGAGACATCCGTGAGGTACTCGGACAAACGCTACTCGGGCTACTCGGCTGTATCTGAAGACGAGCCCGACTGGTTTGTGGACGCTGGAGAGACTGAACAGGATGATCAGGTGAGACTGCTGCTGGTGAAAAACAAGTCTCTGGAAGAACGGCTGGCTTTTTTCGAACGTCAGGAGGAGGTTAGACTACGGAATGTTGACAACCTCAGTGAGCACTCCAGTGGTACTGTCGATGTTGAGACTGTTGAGACTGTTGAGAACACTGCTGTCAACACTGCTACCAATGTCACCAACACTACCGGTACTGTCGAGAACACTACCACCCCTGTCGAGAACACTACCAGACCCATTGCTACTGTTCAGCTTCCCCCTTTCGATAACACTGCCCCTGTTGTGGTCCCTTTTGCTCGGACCAATGGCCCTGTTCAGACTGATAGGACTGTTGAAGAGGTGCAGCACCCCAGACAAATCAGGGACGTCCCGCCTGAAAACTACACCTTCGACCCGGCGCACACAATCAAGATCACCGAGATTTCACCCGATGGAAACCACAGGGAGTTCACTGCTCCTGTGGAATCTGAGGTTGCCTATCGGCGTTCTGCTACTGCCTATTATGCTCGTGTTGCTGCTATGGAAGCAGCTCCTGGAGCTCCTTTCACTACTCCTGTTTCTGCAGCTCCTGTTACCACTATGGACACTGTCACCTCTGCCACCTCTGCCAACACTTCAATGAACGACCTTGACTCTTCTCCTCGAGTCTCTTCCAACCAGTCTTCTCTCAGCAATGCCCCTGTTACTGCTTCTCATGCAAGCACCACTCCTGACACTACCATTGCTACTCCAGTGTACACTTCTATGATTCCTCTGGTGGAGGCTCCTGCCAACACTCCCATGGACATTCCTGCTCCTGCTCTTGTTGCTGCCCCTACTGCTGCTGTTAACGATGCTGCCACTTCTCCTGCTACAGGCCCCATTCGATCAGCTGTTAGAAGCGTCAGTGCTCCTATCCTTGCAGTCAACCCCTTCACTGACGCAGCCTCCATCGGATCAGACGCCTCTGTCTCCGATGCGTCCACTCAAGTGGGACACTCTTCCGATCAGGTGATCAGCAACGTGATCCAGACCGAGTTCAGTCACCCCGGCAACCGTTCTGCTGTTCATTTCGAGCCGTCTGACCCCTCTGAGGCCTTCCTGGCTCACTTTGGACTCCCCGAAGAGTCGGGAATGGTCACCGACGAGGCGTTTATGGCGCAGATTGACCCGGGTGAGGGTTCGTCACGTGATGTATCCATGCGCTCCCCACGTGACGAGTCAGCTGAGGCTTTCGAAGCTCTCACTGAAGCGTTTGAGAGCCTGAATGGCCCCAAAGAGGATCCAAACAGCGTGTTTGAGCCTGCTGAGTCTTCCATCACTCGTTCTGAGGCTTCCATGACTCTCAGCGAGGTGTTGGGGGCTGGTGAAGAGGATGCTGCTGCTTTTGAGGAGCTTCCTGAGACTCAAGAGGGGATGTATGGCGACTTTGGGCCTCCTTCTGAGGTCGAGGAGGACCATTATGACTCTTCGGATGAAGAGGGGGCCTTTTCTGACGCCTCTGAGCTTCCGGAGGGGTTTGATGAGGTTGAGAGGCGGGGTTCTGAGACTGCTGCAGCTTCTGGCGATCTTTCTGAGCCTGTTGAGGCTCCTTCCGAGGTCCCTGAAGCCAAGTCTGATGCTCCCAAGTCTTCCAACTTCTCCAAGCCGCTCGATTATCCCCCTTTTGAGCCTACTGAAGAGCAAAAACGCCTCTATGACCCTATCAGAGCCGGAGAAGGTTTCCGTGACCCTTCCTATGAGTCTAGCACAGAGGACGATGATGATCTTATCGAGATTCATGGAGAGCCCCGCCCGGTTTCTGAGCTTCTTCGTCGAGGCCGTTCTGGCCAGTCTTGGAGCTCTGATAGCTCGTCAGAGTCCTCTAGGTCGCCTCCTGCAGTTCCAGACTCTTCTCTGGCTTCTTTGGTTGGTAGAGCTTCTCGAGAACCGTCTCCTCCGTTGCCTATTCGAAACCAGAGCAGAGTGGTGAGCAACAGTTCGGAGCAGACGTATGTGGATGACCCTGAGCAGCAGACTGAAAATGACCCTGAGTTGGCTGTTGAGCAAGCCGACAAAGAGCCTGAGATGTCTGTTCAGCAGCAGACCGACAAGGAGCTGATGCTCAAGGTGAAGATGCGGTCTTTTTCCGGCAGTATGCTTGAGCGAGACGCACGAGACTTTGTGCGGGAGTTTGCTTACGTTGTGGAGCGAACTGTGGGCAAGAATATCGGCACTATTGACTTTAACCATGTCTACACTGCGTTTGATTTTCTGCTCAAGGATTGTCCCATTCCCGCTCCCTACTTGGTGGGTTGTTGGGCTGCCTTGAGAGAGTGGTTCATCTCAGAATACACTGTTTTTGCCAGTGATTACATGCACAGGATGTACTACATGTCTCAGATCAGTGAAAAATGCATCCACAATGGCGCTGTTTTCCCGTACCTGAACGAGATTAAACAGCTCACTTACAAAACAGTTGACTTCACCTCTGATGAAAAGCAGAACATTTTTGCTACTCTTCTCCACCATGTCCCTAAGGAGTTCCACCACCTCATTGTGAAGCAAGAGGTCATCAGTGAAACTGTGGACAATCTGTACAGGGGCTTGAAGAAGGCGAAGATCGTGAGAGCTGTTTCACGTGTTTCAGCGGTGCCCAAACCCTCGGATTTCAGCTTGGTGCCTGTTCACTCTGGATACGACAGTGACAACTCTGAGGCGCCTTCTATCAGACACAAAGAGTCACGTGCTATGCTGTATGGATACAGAGCTGGGACAAACCAACGAGGCAGTATGAACGTCAATGGCGACTTGACAATTACGATTCAGGTAGCTCCTCGGTCTACTGGTTAGATGAGGAGTAGTGGGGTGGATTTTGGGATTTGGACTTGTGGACTTTTTTTATGGACTTTATGGACTTTTATAAATATGTATTGAATTTGATTGGTGTTTTTATGAGTGACTGTGTAATGTAGAGGTCTGGGAAGTGGTTCCTGATCACTAATAGTTTTCAAAGGCTGTTATCACCCCATATTATCTCGTACAGCACTCTGCTTTGGTATTCTGATTAGGCTTCATTTCGTGCATGACATTTTGGATTAGGCTTCATTTTGTGCATCAAATGCAGGATTAAGCTCTTTTTCGTGCATAAAAGCCAGGATTAGGCTCCAAATTGTGCATAAACCATGATTCGTTCTACACGAGCGAGACGAATAAATTGCCAAAATATGCAGCTTTATTGGAGTTAGGGTTTGGTAAAGGAAAAGTGATTGGGGTGTGGAGAAGAGGTTGACGAGGTGTTTTATATATGTCTGAATGTAGCTATTGATATGGTGGTTCACGTGATGTAGTTTGTTTGTTGATGAACCTATTATTGGCTGGGTAGTGATGATTTTAAGATTAGACTGTACGTGGGTGTTTCAACAAATTACTTAGAGAAAGTAAGCTGTAGCTATGCAGCCATCAGAGAAGTGCCATGATAAGACAGCTCCTGCTCCTGCAACTAAATCGCTTTGCATGATCTCACTGCTGTACGGTGGAGTTAACGGGCATATGCACCTCCCGCTGCAAGCCGTATCAAACACTGAAACAGACCCACCCTTCCGGAAGTAGATAGTGGAGATAAACCGCTCAAGTCACGTGACAAAGCGTCCAATGATAATCTTCCATCCAATGAAAAGTTTTTCCGCTCAGTCCCCTGTTCGTTGACTCGGGTCTGATAGCAGTATCAGATAGTTTCATCTCCGATATCTGCCAAGCAACATATGCATAGGCGGATCCACTACCAGGTAATGAGAAGAAATTATACTACTCTTACTAAACACACACTGCGCTCAACAGCTGGGCTACTGTAGTGCTGTACAGCAGTTAGTACTGACATTTATAGGTTTTTGTAATGTTCAGCTAATGTCATAGTACCCTATTATTACTCGTGTGGTGTGGGGCTGATAGGCTTACTCCGTCGGACGGCTGCTATAAGTTTGTGCATGCACGACTCTTGGCATTTCACGATCTTGATGATCTTGGCAAGACAGCAATCAGCTACCATTCAAGTTGTACGATATTATATCACACTAAAATCACAGCAAAATACATCGTATGAGTCATCATTGTTATGTACTTACACACTAATTATCTGCTTAGTAATACCCACAGCTGCCTTGTTCTTGTTCTTATGGCCCCACTTCGTTAATACGCGTTGTCAGCCACGTGTACCGTTGCTGTGTCTCCACACTGATAAGACAAGCTTTCGGGGCAGGTGAAACAGGCACAGACTGATTTATGCAAAGTGTTGTGCAGCAGAGAGGGGCAGCAGAGCAGAAGATGATGACAGAGATATAAATCATTACTGAAAAGCCATGGGTCACGTGACTGCTTATACATATATCATCTCATTTTACACCACTTCCATCAGTCTAACTACTTAGAGCAACACTCTATCTCAACTCTATGTCTCAGTCTATAGTTTGTGCTTCTCCTCAGGGCGCATCTAAAGACCTGTTTAGGAGCGGATCGTCTGACAGAGTCAAAATAAGCTATCAGTTTATCTCTATTGAGATAACGATGTAGAGAGGTGTTGGAGCTGCAGCTGAAGAGGTGGTGATGTAAAAATTGGTCATCAGTTATAGTTAGATGCCGTGAATATGGCTATGACTTCGTATCACCCGATAGTCGTTTCTTGGACAACTGCCAAGAATTTCATCTCGGCTAATACACTTTAACGTTCAATATGACGTGCATGCATATTTTCAAAAGTTTGATAAGCCGGGGGAAGTAATGTCGGTGTACTGTCAGAAGGTTCTTCTCTTCTCGCTGATTCCAAATCTGCAATCAGATCTCGGCTAGCCCTACTACTCGCCAAGCTACAGCCAAATCCAAATTCCAGTAAAGTTCAAACCTCCGCCAAATCCGTCAGGGACATCTCAGGTATATAAAAACACTCCTCTCCCCTTCTTCACTCCCCATCAACATGTCCTCCTTCGAAAAACCCCAGTCCATCTCTTCGGAGCCTTCAGATCATGAAAAACACGCTCTTTCCAAGACGGAAACTACGAAATCCGTCGATATTGAGATCGGAGAAGCTACAGATATCGTCGACCTCGATCCTGCCACAGACAGACGACTTTTGCGCAAAATCGACATGTACATTTGTCCTGTGATGATGTTGGTATACGCCGTTCAGTTCATGGACAAGCAAACCAACAGTACGGCTTCTGTGATGGGTTTGCGGCAAGATTTGAACATGAAAGGCAACGATTATTCATGGTCGGGCACGTCTTTCTACATTGGCTATCTTGCTTTTGAATTTCCGGCTGTGTACATGCTGCAAAGATTCCCTCTGATCAGAACCCTCTCTACCTTTATCATTCTTTGGGGAATCGTTCTATGTCTTCATGCTACCCCCAATTACCCTGGTTTTATCGCTCTGAGAACAATTCTAGGCATGCTAGAGTCTGCAGTAACTCCTGCTTTTGTCATCATTACTTCTCAGTGGTACAAGAGAGAAGAGCAGTTTTTACGTACCTCCTTCTGGCTTGGAGCTAACGGAATAGGATTAATTCTAGGCTGTCTGACGGCTTATGGACTAGCTGTGAACCACCACCTTCCAATTCACGGCTGGAAACTCGTGTTCATCATCACTGGAGTGATCACTATAGCTGTGGGTATTCTCATTCTCTTTCACTTTCCTGATGACCCTTCCAAAGCGTGGTTTTTGAACGAAGAGGAGAGAAAACAGGTGGTCATCCGGGTCAGAAACAACCAGCAATCGTATGGAAACAAGAAATTCAAACGGTACCAGTTTGTCGAAGCCTTCACTGACCCTAGAACTTGGATCTACTTCTTCTACTGTGTGTCTTCAAACATCCCCAACGGAGGTATCACCAATTTCTCGACGATTTTGTTTTCCGAAACTCTCGGTCTAGGACCTGTAAGAGGACTACTTATGCAAACACCTCAAGGAGGAGTCGAACTGGTGGGATGTATCATTTTCGGAATCCTAGCTCAGTACACACAATGGCGGCTCTTCTGGTCTATTGTGGCTCAACTGATTGCAGCTGTAGCCATGTGCCTACTCGCTTTTGTGCCAAACAACCAATCTGCAGGTCTAGCTGGACTGTACTTGCTGATCATCTACCCTGTTGGCTTCATTTGTATGCTCTCCTCGGTCGCTTCAAACACTACAGGACATACGAAAAAGGTGACCGTCAATGCAGTCATGCTGGTGGGCTACTGCATTGGTAATATCATCGGTCCTCAGACTTTTAGAGCTGATGATGCTCCTCAATATGTGCCTGCAAAGGTGTCCATGGTGGTGCTTTTCTTTGTCGCAGTAGGACTCAACACATTGCTGCTGTTTGTCAATTTGGCAGAAAACAGAAAGAGAGATAAAGAGGGTACATGCGATCCTACCCCTGAAGAGCTGGTGGAGATTCAGCAGAGTGATTTGACCGATATCGAGAATCGGTACTTTAGGTATGCTATTTAGGGCAGTTAATGGATGTTTTGTTTGATTGAATGAGGAAACTGTAGACCAGATACATGTACCAAACTGAGCAGGAGTTTTCGATTGCACTAGGTCCCATGTCGATCGGAGCACTTTTGGAGTAGTACCGATACTTTTCATGGTTGATTTAAATAAGAATAAATCGGCGGAACGGAGTGTGACGTTTGTGGGGGAAAATGGGGTTGAAATAGACGTAGAAGAAGTGGTTAAGCAGTGCTGAAGAGTTTGGAGGAGTTGGAAGATGTTTTGTGCTGGTTTCTGAGAGTTGATGAATTGGAAAAATACAAAAGTTGATGGGATTTAATGGATATAACAGGTATGTGTGTAGATACTCATTTCAAATATGTATTAGATCTGTATCAACTTGGAAAAATAATTACAGCTGTGTAAGATAACTTTGAAGCGAGATATAATTTATTTTAATTGTATTGTATTTATTTGGAATATTTCCGAAAAATCAAACAAATCAATTTAAATAAAATTAATTCGGAGCAACAAAAATGAAAATGATTAGATATTTATGGGCTGGTTAGACTCTCCTATAATAGTTTTTTTGTTGATTCAGCTCATATCTGATGAGTATCACTCGTTCCAAGATGATATTCCCCGATACTAAACCTACGATATCTTACTCTACAGGAATTCTACATGTAGGCCACATAAACAGGTTTTCTCCCCTGTTCTTCCTCTACAATTCCACTTGTTTTATCTGTTCATAAAATCTCCCTCGGTTCGTTCAACCCCAATAATGCATTGAGTGATTGCACGTCTCGGAGTTGGAGGAATTTTGCCCATTGCGCCATTGTATCAATAGGAAGAGTATTTTCCCATCAAGAGTAAACTTCAAATTAGCTATTTCATACTGTTTGTGCAGTTTAAATTGATTTTAAGAGTCTACTTGGACAGCTAGATTCTTTCCCACAAGATCCCAGCTCAAAAGAATCATAATAGGAGTAGATCATAGCTTCAAATCAAAGTGAATTCTACGGAAATAGT
The DNA here is from genome assembly GCA_900519075.1 of Yarrowia bubula. Lineage (NCBI taxonomy): Eukaryota > Fungi > Ascomycota > Dipodascomycetes > Dipodascales > Yarrowia > Yarrowia bubula. The sequence goes on along the minus strand of ULGX01000010.1, from coordinate 352,450 downwards.
GTGTTTCAGACTGTATAATAAAGGTACAACTCAGTATGTCGTCACAGAGCAAGTATCATTGTGTTTTTCAACCAACGACTATTACTAATCTTCGGACCCTCCCCAAATAGCCAAGAGGAATCCTAAAGGTTTGGGACTATTACATGTTGTTTATTATGCCGAAAGGCCTACCCCTGTGATTATAGGCTTCTAGTAGGCATTATTTAGAGTGAGATATGCTGGCTGTAGTCCAAGAGAGATACCATAGTTCACAGCACTTGTCTTCATGTAGACGATGGCCAAACACAGGTAAATTGATATCATCTGGACCGCCTGAGGCGTATTAATCCAATGCGCGACTCTAAAATCCGGTAGTATGTATATTCGACGAGATATGTCGAAAACAGATTAAAACGACGACAGCAACAGCGAAACGAACGAAAACGCTTAGTGAGTACCATATTCAGCATCACACGACGTCAACGAACACGCCCATACCAATATCTCAACATGTCCAAAAATCCTAGTTGAGGGCCCTCGAAACCTTAATAAAATCGTGCAGAAACGCAAATAAACACAAAATAAATGGTGCCATTGTGTTTTTTGGGAAACGGCGATCACTTCTATACCAATATCTTTGTGTTTCATTTTTTATAAATCTTTGACCCGTCTTAACATACCCAGGATTAATGGTAGAGGTTTCCGCTTTTAAGGTATTGTTCATTTAAGCTATGGGAACGTTGGGTAATTTTTTGGTTAAGATTGGGTGTATTTTAGGCGACAAACTAATTTCGATATTACTTGAAATACACCCAATCTTAACCAAAAAATTAAGAGATGTTCCCATTGCTTAAATGAACAATACCTTAAAAGTGCAAATCTCTGCCATCAATCCTGGGTATGTTTCAAGGGGATAAAGATTTGGAAAAATTAAAACACAGAGATATTGGTATAGGAGTGATCCCCTTTGCCCCAAAAACACAATGGTACCATTTATTTTGTGTTTAATTGGGTTTCTGCACGAATTATTTTTAGGTTTCGGGGGCCCTGAACTAGGATTTTGACAGGTTAAGAGTATGTAAAAATTGAAATTTCACAATTGGTATGAGTCTATTCCTTGGAGAGCTGTGATGACAAATCCGGTGTTTGCTAAGTATTTTAATTTGTTTTGCTCTTACTGTCGTCGTTTGAATCTGTTTTCGTCATATCTCGCGGAATATACACGCTACGAGATTATAAAGATGCCCGTTGGATTCATTGGCCTCCAGCGATTCCAATGGTATTAATTTCATTGTATTTGCACATCTTCTGCATATACAAAAGTGCTGTACGCTATGTTATAGCTCGCCTACTAAAGTGAACATATATCACTCTAGATAAACCCAACAGGAACTCCACAATAACATGTTTAATTCCTCCGTTGTAATACACAATATCTTGAAGTCCCAACCCCCTGGTCTTACTACTGGTTATTTAGCAATGGTTTGAAGATTAGTAAAGCTTTTTCACAAGTTGTTGGTTGACAAACACAATGGTACCGGCTCTATTACGACATACTGAGTTGTACCTTCATTAGTCACTCTAAACAAACTCATTTCCATAGTCTTCATCTTGATTTCCAGCTTTGAGCAAGTCCTGTTAAGATTCTTTTCTGCTGGGCCCTATTAAGACAGAGGAGTTGTCCAAGTGGACTTCCAAAATCCATTCAAATAACAGAGGTAGTCAGCAAATAGCTAATTCTATATTTAATTTTGATACTAGAAGACATTTCAGATTGATATAGAGGTTTAATGGACAAGATATCTTCAATTCTGAGGCGTGCGATCCCTCCAAGCATTATTGGGGCTGAACAAAGTGAAGGAGATTTTTCAGAGCGATATCGAACATTTGAGATTGTAGAGGCAGACGAGAGGAGCAAGACTATTTAAGTGTATTTTTTGTAGGATTCTTGTGGAGTGAGATATATTGAAATTAGTAACGGAAAATACTGGTAAAGAATGGCATCTTACTCATCAGATATAGACTGAATCAACAAAGAAACAGTTATATTAGAATCTAATCAGCCCATTAATATCTAATCTTTTTCATTTTTGTCGCTCCGAATTAATTTTATTTAAATTTATTTTTTTGATTTTTAGAAATTAATTCAAATAAATACAAAACAATTAAAATAAATTATAACTCTCCTCCACGTTATCCTACACAGCTGTAAATATTTTCCCATGTTGGTATAGATCTAATACACATATTTACCTACATTTACGCATATGCCTGTTATATCCATGAAATCCCATCAAGTTTCGTTGATTTCCAATTCGTCAACTCTCAGAAATCACCACAAAACATCTCCAAACACCTCTACACTTGTTAGCATAATTAAACCACCTCTTATACGTCCATTTAAAGCCCATTTAAAGCCCATTACTAAGGCCCTTCATCAATAAGGCGGTAGAAAGCGTGAAACGTGTCTCCTAGAAACCCAGGTACAACCTCGAAAGCCCTGTGCTTTGGGATATACGTGTCAATAAGGCTGCGTCCATCCCTGATTTTCCGAGGGACACGAACCACCGTAACACTGCCTGTTTCCAAGTCGACCAACTGCATCTCACCATCGTGCCATCTCTGATCAAAGCCAGCAAACTGCCTATTAGGAAACTGCGCGATATTTCTTTCGGAATATTTGGCATATCCTCTCCATGGTGTATGTTCTCGGTGTAGTTCAATGGCTCTTTTTCTATCAACGTAAACCACGGCCGGGTTATCTAGATCGAGAAAAGTCGGAATAAGCCAATTATCTGCAATAAGCCACCATGCGAGTCCAGCATAAAATACGCTAGGGCTGTTTTTAGAAGAATCGCCATACTGGATGAATCTCTGACTGTAACGGTCATATAGCTCAAGGACCAATTTGTAGTTATTGCCCACATCTCTAAGTCTGGCGAGGATTTTCCCTAGCTCGAAAAAATTAAATCTTCCTGGGATCTGAAAGGCGTTATCGTAGTGTAGAGGTTTCTCCCGTGGAAAAATCCACGCCTTTTCTGTCTCACGCACAATGATATGGTGGTTGAGGATTTCAGGTTTTTCGTACTTTGTGGATGAACAAGGAAGCGTTAAATCCAGCTCCTTGTCCTCTTCTTTCTTCCGCATATCACCAAGCGGCTCAAAATCAGCAGGAAGCTGGTCTTCTGCTCTTTAGCTCTTTTCCCACAACTTTGTAAGGGCGACTAGTTTGCGGACCAGTACGCATACGGCCCGGGTTTTTCACAGGTTTCCACTTCTTACTATTCACTCGAGCCATAAAAACCAACACACAGTCTGCCCAAGTCTTGATATCTCCCTCGGGATACAAGAAAGGGCATCTTTCTTTGAGCTTTTTTTCCAGGATTGACTCGGAGTAGTGGAAGGCAAAATACCAGTCTGAAGACACTCGCCGTAGTCTGATACACGTGAGCAGATCACAGTGTGAATATACCATGCTAGCGATCTCTATGGGGAGAGCACGAGACTCGAAATTCACTCGTTTGTGTTCGATTTCAACAACAGGTCTTCTTTTGACTTTATCCAAGTGGCTGGTAGTGTCCACGTATTTCAGAAACAGTCTGGCGTGCTCAGATTGACCCTCCATCATCTTGTGGGCCATATTCTGCATCAATTCGTGGTCATTGCAGCCCAAATAATGAGACAGAAACATTGGATGGTAAGATACACCTCTAGAGGGCTTGACCCAAAGTGAGCGGACTTCCTGTTGATCTGAATCTGTGAGCATAGGATCGTTACTGTTGAACGAAAATGACACTGATTCATAAAGACTTTTTAATTTCTTTTGTCTAGCCTGTACCTCTTTCCGCGGACCTTCCAGCTACTTCAGCAGTAGCTGATACCTCTCTGAAAACTCTTTGGCAGCCTTTAGACAGTCTTCATTGGATGAAAGAGGAGGTAGATCGGGTATCAGTTGCTCAAATTGTTGGATCAATCGCTCATACTGCTCAGTGCAAAAATATTTGAACTCTCCCAGCTCCCGACGCATCTTTATGAATTCGTCTTGGATTTCATTTCTTCTTGCAAACGATTTGCGTTCCATTGTAAATTAGTGGTTGTGTGCTGCGCGACGCGACCATGCGTATCGCCAACATGCAGTGTGGTTCAAACGTTAAAATAAATCGAAATAAATACAAAATAAATCGTAACTTGGCCGGAAGTGGAGATGATGGTTTGATACTTGGTATGGATATGTATTGGGATGAGCAAAGATTTATGAGACTATTTTGGAGTACATATCTTGAAAAATAAATATTTGCACATGAAACTCACGAAAGAATTGGTTAAGCTTTTCCATATGCACGCCGGGCAGCACGCCAAATTATTTTTTAAAGTCGCTTCCAAAGATTCCACAATCTATAAATAGATCCAAGAGAAAATGTGCTGTTGTATTAGGTACATTTATAGTGACATTCACTTTCTATTTTAATTTACCAAATTAATTAATTATTCCAGGACCCAAATTCACTGACTGCCCCGAGTGCATGAAACCTGCATAATATGCAATAAATATGCACGATTTTCGCAGGTCGATTTTTCAGGCGACACAAATTAATTACCCAAATTTGCAGCTTTATAAGGGTTAACGTTTGGGGTGGGAAATGGGTCGTAGAAGAGTGAGGAGTGGATGGATTTGAAAAGTAAAAGTTATGAGTGATACTAACTGGTCTTATTGTAGATATTAGCTAAAAATATCAGCATATTATCTCATATTACGGCTGTAGTATACTGTTAAAGTTTTATCAACTTTCAACCCTTTGCAGCTCAACACGAAACCTCCTGCCTCTTCCAGATAAGCTACAGACATACTGATTAGTGTGTTGGATTCTCTGTGTGATTTTACCGACAGAAAAAAATACGGCTTGATTTTTGGAGCCTTCGTTCTCGTGTTATTGGTGTTTGAAGTTGCAGTAGTTCGTACTCCTCGCTAGAGCATACTAAGAAAGCTTAGCTGCATACTGCCTTTGGTGTACTATCGTAGCTAGTACCTTAGGTAACTGAACAAGATGACAATGCTGCTATGGTACAGTATATCTACTACCGTACATGTTCCTCATCTACTGTCTACCTCTAGTTCAATTCAATGTTAATCTATTACATGCTATCATCTATGCTTCAGAACATGACCCAAAGCAAATACCATCGTCACTTGTTCTTTGAATAATGCCTTTGGGTAACTGTCAGGCAAATATTATCGTCACTTTGTTCCTCAGATTTGGTCTAGTTCTGGTTGTTGGAAAATATCCTCGTCACTTCGTTCCTCGGATATTTTCTCTACTGCCCCCTCTGGTAAATCCCCCACAACGTCTCATGACTCTCCTTCAAACTAGCAAAACTACTCTTTGCCTGCTGAAGCTCATTCTCCAACTGCACCACCTTTCCAGCCAGCGAGTCTCCTCCAAACTGCGCACTTTCAACCAGAGCTACCAAATGGTCCTCCTGACTAACCAGCTTGTTTGTAGGCTTGATCTTGACCAAAATATCGTGATCCTCGGGCTTGTCATCCTGCACTCTCTTCAGCATGGGCAGTTTAACAGCAGTTTTCGGGTTGTATTTCTCAGTAGGAAGACCATGGGTAGTCACAGTCTGCACGTACGTCACAGGGTTCATTTCAGCTCGCGGTTGTTTGATGGTTTTAGACACTTGTCGAGAAGGCAAGTCCCAGACGCAAATCGAACCCTTGTCATCGGCTGAAACGAGTAAAGTAGCGTCAAACGACAGTGCCAGAGAGGTGACACGCTCTTTGTGATGCGATAGAGCTACATTGCCACTCTCCACGACACCAGATGCGCCTCCTACAGACACTAGTCCAGTACTAGGAGAAACGTCATAGAGGGAGATCTGAAGGATTTTTCCAGAGACACAGCCAATGAAGAGCGTTCTCTCAAGCTGGTCAACAGCCAGACAAGAGGGCTGCTCAGCTGCAGGTAGAGTGATAGTAGTCAGTAGAGCTGCACTGGACACGTCCCAGATTCGCACAGTTTTATCGTTAGACAGGGTAAACACTCTCGAATCACGTGAAGGACCTCCACCAACAACCAAATCAACCACTCCCAGGTTGTGGTCTGTCCAAGTAATAGCAGGTTGGGCGTCTTTAGGGTCAGCAGCCATGGTCACCAAAGACCATCCCAGTACACGAGCGTCCTTGGAGGTGGAAAACAAAAGGCCCTCGGTGAAAGCCACCTTTGTGACGGCCTGGTAGTGCACCTCACGTGAGAAAACGAGCTTTCCTGACGCCAGCTCCCACACAAACAGCCGGCCAGAGTTGGATCCTCCAGCTAGCCACGTACCGCATGGCGAAGCTCCCAAACAAGAGAGCTTTTCGGGCAGCACAATCTGCTGGTCCACGGATTCTCGATTCCAAGAGTACACGTGCAACATGGCTCCCTTGGTCTGTGCAGAGAGCAAAAGCGGGTTTCCAGAAGGTGTATTGGGGAGGAAAACTGAGAGGTTCTGGGCGGTTTCATCGTTTTTGAACTGCGTAATGTTGTTGCCGGAGTGCAGATCGACCGCACACGCGCCTTTGTTGGTCGTGTAGATGAGTAGTTCTTCCATTGAGTGTGGTGTTGGGGGGGTTGTGATGGTGAAATATCGACAAGAGATAATTTTTATTAACCGTGCACTGCATGAACCTAAACAGTGGGGAGGGGTGGTTAGTTAAGGGGAATATATGTTGGTGGGGAGATTGATCGGTTAATGGAGAGGTATCAGAGTAATTGAAAAACTGTCAAATTTTTATCCGATTTGGATCATTTTTCATTTTTCATTTTGTTGAAATTATTTGTTGGATTTAGTTAAGGTTTTAGAGAGGCAGTATCTGGTTGAGCATTGAAGGTACAGGAATATAAATGGTATAGTTGGAATCCTCTCCTTCGGGTGATTATTTAGGTATGTATAAATCTCCTGTTTTCTCATATTACTGTCACAACCGTGTGGTTAGGATAAACCCAAGGGAAAAAAAGTTCAGCTAAAAAGCACGCTAAAAATAATTGAAGCTGCTAGTGAAAGCAACTGCTGTAGAGCAACAATACATCTCGTATTCGTTAGGAACAGCCCGTTTTCCGGAGAGCAAAAAAATGGCGACATCCGCAGGATTCGAACCTACGCGGGGAAACCCCAAGAGATTTCTAATCTCTCGCCTTAACCGCTCGGCCAGGATGCCAGAAGTGTATTTCTGAACCTTATTGTAGAAATTGGATGTGTAAGATGATTAGTCATCGTGCGCGAATTAGGGGTCTTAGAGGTGAAAGGAGTAAATGAGGTTGTTTAGGGGAGTAATATGAGTATTTTGGTATGTTTTTATAAAGGTAGGGTTCAAGGGGGAGGTTTGGGGATCGGTTGAAAGTGGGATTTTGGGGTGAAAATGGAAATGCTAATTGTGGGGTATTGGGAAGGGTCAGATGTGTGAGGAGAGTCTTGGAGGGTTTATTTGAATTAGTAGATGGTAGTTGTGAAATTTTTAGTGAGACTTATTTTTTGTTTTGATGTTTTGGCTGGTGTAATGGTGGATGGAAAAAGATGAAATTCATAGAACTGTATAAATAGAACGACTGTTGATATGAGGAAGCATAGCAAGTGTAAACCATAGTCCCTTGAACACAATTGCTTTACTTTTATTAAATAATATTAATATTTAAGTCGTTGAGGGTGTGCTGCTTGATGGAGCCCTACAAGGTCAAAGAGAAGCGATAATAACGTAGTTGGAAAGCACTGAGATGACCAAAGGTATTTGGGTTGATTCAATACATCATTTGAATCCTACTGTAGCTTTCTCATTGTGTGTTACTTTCACTTAGGGTCTTTTAGTTGTACTGGTATCCTCTTATGTGGAGCATGTTCGAGAATGACATCCTATCTAGCTATATATTGACTGTGTGCCCCATATTTTACTTTCACTTGATTAATTCAATAATGACTTAACGCAATCAAAAAGCTGTAGACATCTGTAATATAGCATTAATTATACTGGTGTCTATACTTGTAATTACATGCACATGTTCTGGTGAACGCATGAGAAGAACAGTGTAGCCAGCTATAGATGGTTTGAAATGAAGAGCACAGCTTTCACATACTTATCTCCTTGGATATCTGTAAGAACGAAAGATAGTGCTACCTTACAGACTTAGGAGTACTCTTAAATACTAGACCCCTATCCTCCCCTATTCAAATAATATACCTCAAGGAGCAACTCCATTTTATCATATTATTCAAGCAGCATTCAGGAGAACGTACAGCTGTCTAGCATAGATAATGTCACATCAGTATGTATGACTCAAATGAATCACTGTATACATCTGTCAAAGCTATGATACTCTCTCAAACACCCATCAGCCAATCAAACCAGCATTCCACGCTAGTAATAATAATACAATGGACCCTTTGTGTAGCCTCTTTGTGTAACACTCCAGCTTCCACTTTGCACTTTGATCTCCACGTGAAATCATGCATGCCGATATCGCTTGACGATACCTCACCACAAGATAGATAGCTCAGTCAATGTAGGTCCAAATGGAAAACAAAAAATACCAAGCGATTTATCACGTGACCAGGATCACAACTATACCACTATCTAAGCGATTCCGCCCTCTTTTCTGTAAAATAACCGCCAGAATAAAGTTGTGTGGAGAAAGGTTGCATGAGTCATATGCGATACCGTCCACGATATCGGAGATGTGCGTATGTACGGTATTAACGCGGTAGGTTGGCATTAAGCGAGTATTATTGAAGTATTATCGTTTGAATACGAAAGATGACGTAAAAAGCGTCATTTTCAACAATTCTTTCAATTTCCACTCAATCATAAATCTGAAAAAGCCATTTTCATCGTGACAAAATTCTGCATCGTTTGGTAGTAGTTTGGTTCCAATCAGACAAAAATTGATCTCAATAATTTTGAATCACCAAATTCCCCCCAAATATAGCCTTTTCCCGTAACTTCAACCTTACAAACACCGCTCAAACATACTCCTTCCAGCTCCCCCATTTTTCCACCAAATAAGGTTTAAACCACATTTCCAAACTCCCAACACTCCATATACCCCCATACATATCTCTCCTCACCTCCACCACCCTCCCCCCTGTAACCCTAACCCCCAAACGTACACAAAAAATTCTCCGATATCGCCCACTCGCCATGTCGGTCAAACGAGAATCTTCAGACAGTCCCGGACTCAACCCAAAGGACAAGCGTCTTGCATGTGTCGAGTGTCGTCAGCAAAAGGTCAAGTGCGACGGCGTTGAAGGCCAAGACTGTTCACGATGCAAACGAAAGGGCATTCCGTGTGTGGTACAAAAGGGGTTCAAGCGAACATACAAACGAGCGCAATTGGCGTCTTTGGAGGGTGAGATGGAGCGTTTGAAGCGAGTTTTGGACGAGCAGGAGCGAGCTAAGAGCGTGGCTACACACCAGAGTGCCAGTTCTTTGCTGGACTTGAGCAACAGTGCTATCCACTATGCAGTGCCTATTGGAGTTGAGGACGATTCCGGATTAGGAAGGGAAGATACCCGATTGGGTAATGTGGATACCCGATTAGGTAATGAAGATACCGGATCGAGCGAAACGCGGAATTTGCCATCGCCGAAATTCAAACCAACGCCACTGCCTGATGTCGAGTCACGTGATAGTCCAGAAACGCCTCCTATTCCGTCGTGCGTGAAACCCAAGACGATTCATGAGGTGACCTTGTCGGTGCAGACTGTCAACTCTTTGTTTAAAGAGTTTGTGGACCATTATCATCCGATTCTGCCTATCGTCAACCTCCAGGGTGGTCCTGAACACATCTACAGACAATGTCCTTCGTTGTTCTGGACTATCATGTTGGTGGCTTCTAGAAGATGGTCTGAAGATGATACTCTTCTGTTACGTCTGACAGAACCAGTCAAGGCATGTCTAGCAGAGGTGACCATCTCTCCTATTACTAGATACGTCGCTAGTAACTCGCAGGTGCCTATTCTCAACATTGCCTCGGTTCATTCAGTTCAGGCTTTTCTGGTTTACACAATGTGGCCTCCTGTGACATCTTCCCTCTCTGCTGACTCATCTTGGAACACGTGTGGAGTGGCTTTGTTCTCTGCTATCAAGATTGGTCTGCATTGTCCCGGTTACGCACGTGACTTTTCTCGGATCAAAACGTCTTCAAACTCGCTCTATCCTCAGATTTCAGAGCAGATTCGAACCTGGATCGCTTGTAATATCGTGTCTCAGACGGTAGCTACAGTGATGGGATTCCCTGCTTTTGCTAATTTCGATTCGAGTATTATTTCGGCGTGTTCCAGTGATTCCAGTGTGGTTGTTCCTGAGTCTTTGAAACAGATGTGTCTTCTGTCTCAGCTTGATCAGCAGATTGAGAAGACACTGAATTCAAACTCCAAGGATCCACTGGGTCTTTGTCAGAGCACTGAGCGACTTTCTCTCATTAGTATCATCTCTAGAAGACTGGATAGAGTTGAAGGTGAAGCTCAGGACTACGATCCTCTTCGAAGATTTCTGTTTCTGAGTGTCAGAGTGAGATTGTACATTTACTACTACCTGGATAACCTCGATTTCAGCGATATTCAGCTGCAGAAGGGACTGGTGCAGTTGTACAATGCTTCGTTGGAGTTTCTGGATCACGTGACTTCAGTACATGCACGTGACAACACTTTTATCAAGTACTTACCCGGTGTGTACACTCAGCAGATTTGGCAGACCCTCTGTGTGATTATTAAAATTATTCACTCCAGTATGAATGAGTTTATTGATACTTCCAGTGGTAAGAAACTGTTTGATGAGTGCCTGAAATTACTCGAAACAGCGTCCATTCTCAAACATGATATGGCTTATCGAGCTTCAGAGATCACTTACCAGCTTTGGCACTTGTATGCTACTCTACACAAGAGTGGAAGGACTTCTACCAAGGTGAACATTCGAACACGACTTTCAGCATCGGTATTTTTTGACTGTCTTTGGACTATGAGAGAAGAGTGTGGTATTCGGTCTATGGCTCCTTCTGTCTTGACTCAAGTGTACAGACAGGGTAACCAGCCTGCAGGAGTTAAGCAGCTGTTTACCAATATTCCACTTGATCCTAAGCCTAGGCTTGCTACTGAGCTTCCCATTCATCATCCTCAAGGAGTCAGTACGTATCCTGTTCATCCAGCCAGTGCTAGTTCAGGTGTTGAGAGTGATGACTCGGTGGGTAGAGCTCATTTGTCCAGTTCGCCTAGTGAGAACAGAGCCAAGAGGATTAGACTGAATTCTTCTTCTAGTGACGGTAAGGAGGGCCGAAAGATTGTATCGGAAGAACTCAATGATAACTCGGCGTGGTTTGATACGCAGGGGATGGATAATTGGGATCTGGATAGTATTTTCAAGGATGTGGATTCTATTATGAATGATTTTGGTTTTAGAGCGGATGAGGCAGGGGTGGCGGTGAATGAGTAGGTACTGAGTGCTAGGATCGAGTGTGAAGCACGAGAGCCGCACTCAGTACCGGTCACTGGGCACTAGAGCACGGTAGGTGCGACAGTGCGTGCTAGAACACGACAAGTGTGACAGCTACCACTGGAGGCACAGTGCATGCTAGCTACTGCATATAGTGGGCTAGTGCTGGAGAACATCACTCAGCATAGTCTCGCATCATAGGCTAGGAGGTGCTGACCATAGGGCACTGGAAAATAGGTGAACATGGAGGCTTGTATTTTTAATTATAGAGAATGGATTTACTGAAAGAATTGTGGCGTATTGTAGATGGGTTGTAGAGTGCTGAAGTCATTGCTTCAGGCACATTACAGATAGGCGTGTGGGCTAAGCTGACTGATCCAGTGTTACAAGTACCACGACTGATTCTACAAGTACCGGTACATGTACTTGTAACTGATTCTACTTGTAACTGATATATATATCTTTAGTGCTTTATGCTCATGCATACACATTGGAACCTCTACAAGTATGGGGGTTAAATCAATGGTGAATATGAAACCCATGAGCAACTCCAAGTTTTGGCTGGATAGATTTCAGCGCTCAAATAACACATTTCTGAACTCCATTAGACTTCACGTGACTTCAATTCTTCTCAGCAGTGCCATTCTCTTTCCATGAATAACTATCATATTGAACTATTTAGTTTATCCTAGAGCTTAGATATTGTATTAGGTGATATAGACGGCCTCAAATATGTAAATCCCGCTTCCCCCTAGTCTCTAGGATATATATTCCTTTACTTATACTCGATGTAATATTATGGACATATAGAAAGCTCTCTCAATTAAGATAGAAGTCTTCAGCAAGTAGATACAGTCGATAATAATATATTAAGACACATTTTAAACACATTGAGGAACACCTCTTGCCACATACTATCTTCAAACACGGATTTTGTTCTTAATAAGCTATTCAAGATTACATAACTTGTCCTAGCACCCTCAGATCAAGAGCTACAGGGATTTAAAATATATCACCAGATGCGTAATTGAGTGCTGAATCGATCTAGAATACGTGTATTTTCAAATAACCAACATTCATGTCACTACTATCTCGAACTCAAACCTGTATAAAGTTGGACATTTCACGAATTAATCTCGTCCATCAGCAAAAGTGAAAGACCGCACCATAACCACATTAATTAATGCAGTCTTCATACTCAAACATACCTCCATATTATGACCCCGAATTATATACCAGTCGAATCATAAAAACACGTGAAACACAAATATCAAATTTTTAACTCGATTCCGATTAAAACTCGTCCTCTACAGCCATATCACTGTTCTAAAACATCTAATTAAGACCTATCTCCATCAGTATACATTCCACTGGAATGATAATGACATTCCAATATTCTCCATATCCGGGGCTTTCTTTTGATACCCATAAAACCACATAATATTCTCATTATAATCACTTTTTATACTGGCACATACTGTTCCAACTAATTACTTGACCCTTATCTAAATCTTGAAACCTTAAAATCTTTCCAATTTCCTTTGTTTCCATTTTCAAATTCCATGCATCTTCATGCATACTATTCTCCAATAACATCCCACTCGCTGGCCTTAATGTCACTCTAAACGCATCGTTGAAAGCATATTCAGACTCGCCGTCACGTGACGAATCCAGCCATCCACTTTGTACTCTCGTATCTCTAAAACTGGGAAAGTTTCCCTATCAACGAAGTTTAAAAAGTGTCCAAAATGGCGATAACTTGATGGGAAATCATCCTACTGGAATATAAACTAGTTCAGCGTGTTTCCCGTGTTCCATATCACATATATTCATGTTCATCTCTTTTTTAAACCCATCCAACACCGCTACTCGTTTCCCCCAACCAGCCTTTATACTTAGGGTTAACCCTAGTTACTTCACTCTCCATCACATGATCTCCCAACCGACTCTATTTCCGTTTTGGGAAACGTCCCAACTGCCCGTGCGCACCGTCCCGAGTTTTTTTGACGCTTCCGTTTGTTGATTCTCCAGTTCAGCAACATCAGAAAAAATGCCTCCTAAGGTGAGTACCGAGATATGGCATAGCAACGACAGCAGTGCAACGACAGAGTCTGTGAGAGCGACATTTGAGGAGTGGTGGTTTGAGGCAGATCAGGTGGTGTTTGGAGGGTAGAATTTGGTTTGAAAATTTTGACGACTTACCAAACACGACATCACCATCTTGTGGAGGAGCACCTTTAAACGGCTCACCTTGAGTCGAATAAGGATTTCCCATGGGCTCTGCCAAGCCCACCACTCTCCCAACGTCGTTAGTTGAGAGGCGATAGGTTATAAGAGGGTGTTCCCACTTTAAATCTGTTTTTCTTAATGACACACCATAGGTACAGAAGCAGCAGAGACGTGAGGTGAAGCGGATAGCACTCGTGGCGTCTCTGAGACACTGAGTGATGTTTGTGAGAATTTTGCGACTGTGCACTGTCTGGGTATCTGTGACTCTGTCTGTGTGACTCTATGGACACGCAAGCATGGCAGCCAAGTCTTCGACTTGACTGTTGCTCGCTACCTGCTGTTGTCCGCTCAGTCAAAAGCCTTCGGCTTTTTCCTTTCGCTCCCGCTAACCCAGTTCGACCCCAGTGAGGTTAAGATCATCTACCTGCGAGCCATGGGTGGAGAGGTTGGTGCCTCTTCCGCCCTCGCCCCCAAGATCGGTCCCCTCGGTCTGTCCCCCAAGAAGATTGGTGAGGATATTGCCAAGGCCACCAAGGCTCACAAGGGTGTCCGTGTCACCGTCCAGCTGACCATCCAGAACCGACAGGCCACCGTGTCCGTCGTCCCCTCTGCCTCTTCTCTGGTCATCGCTGCTCTCAAGGAGCCCCCGCGTGACCGAAAGAAGGACAAGAACGTCAAGCACAACGGAAACATCCCCCTGGAGGAGATCATTGAGATTGCCCGAACCATGCGATCCAAGTCTTTCGCCAAGGAGCTGTCCGGTACCGTCAAGGAGATCCTTGGTACCGCCCAGTCTGTCGGTGCCCGAGTCAACGGCAAGCCCGCTCACGTCATGATTGATGCTATCAACAACGGTGAGCAGGATATCCCCGATAACTAGTGTTGTCGTAAAAATACATGTTAAATTATGCCCCGAGATCCATGAGCGTAGCGAATGGATTGAGTCCTATTGTAGTCGTAGCGTTTTTTCCCATCGCTGATGAGTTTTTTTCAGAAAAAACAGCCCGCTTGATACCGATTTTTCCCATCTCTCTGATGAGTTTTTTGAAGAAAAAACAGACCAAGTGATACCCATGAGCATCATATGATGATGTGCACATCTCGTGCTATCTTCAGCTCCGTGCTTCGCACTCCGCTGAAGGACGTTTGCCAACACTCTGGGGTTCAACTATCCACACTTTTTTCCCCTATTTTGGTGCAAACCAGATCAATAAGCCTCTACTCACGGTCTCTCTAGATAGTGGAGAGTTCCGTCTGAGAGTGCTTGACATCTTTTCAAATAACTGCTTTTTTAGACAAATAAATCTCTATCCATAATCAACATTCGTACGGTGAAAATTTTTACAACACGGAAGGTGCATAATTCGTGCATGAACTGGGGCATGATTTGTTTAGCTTTATGAGTAAATAAGGTTCTGTCAACTAATGTCAAGTAATAGGAGAAACCACGCCAGCACTCAAAACATAATGCTTCTGGATTTTGGATGGCATATTCATGATCCTCAGCTCTCTGCGGTCATTTTGCACTCTTTAGAATTTCTATAGCACGGTTGAAGGGCTCTACTGAGACACGGTAAAAGTGCACCCCCAAGCGTGCGGCTCGGAAATTGGTTGTGTGATTTGACGGGTCAGATTGTAAGCGGGTCGTCTTAATTCAGCTCTGTACTATTATTGATTTTGTGGACGAAACAGGTATGATAGAAAGAAGTGAGTTGTTTCGTTCGATTCGTGGGAAGCAGGGCTATCTTTGTGTGCCTTTGGAAGCCTGATCTGAGCAAAACTGACGGAGAGAGTATGGCCATTTCCGCTGAGGTTGCCGTGCGGCTTGGAAATGGTGAAAGCAGACTGAAAGAGCAGCTCATTGGGGAGTACAAGACTTTTTAGAGCAACTTGGTGTCGTCTCATTATATGAGGTTGGTTTATCAATCTTTATATTCATCCTTGACCTCTTGAGTGTGCTGTTCTGGTAGCTATGGAGAACGATAAAACATACACTAATGATTTCATTGATCAAACTGCAATTGAAGTGTTTACTCGTACAAGGGTCTAGTATCGACCAAGACACAGGCTATAGTTACTGTAGCTTTAATATTACAGCTACATGTTGATATTCTTCTCCATGTTCAGTATGTAAGCAGCCAGTCTACAAGTTTTCGAACAAGCAAGTGGCATACACACAAATCAAATCAACCACCAAATACAACCCTACAAGGATCTTAGTTCACCAACTATCTGTTAAAACACTAACAATCTTAATAATCATATAACAATGCATTACCTTTCCCTCAAGCCTCGTCTAATCCGACCCCCGGGACATGCGTTTTCTTCGTCTGACTCAGGAGATCACGCCAGTAAACTCCGTTTGTCTGTATCTCCAACGGTCATCCCGTGAATTTCGTGTTTGCAAAAAAAAACGTCAAACCCGCCTACGGCGTGTTTTCGACGTTATTTTTAGAAAACCACCTCCCACGGCTTCACCTTATGCTCCCTTCCATCGTCTCTCACCGTCTCCCTCTTGACATCCCTCTCCAACGCCTTTCTCATATCATAGGCATCCTCCTTATCTCCATAATACCCCTCCACTCTCCTGTAAACCGAGTAATCGAACCCCTCGTACATATCTATCGCCATTTGGTTCGTGGTACGCACAAACAGATCGACAAAATAACAATGGTACGGCTCTGGAGCGGCTGTTCGTCTTTCAAGTTCAGTGCACAGAAACTTGGCCAATCCGGCTCTTCTCTGCGTATAAGCAACGGTAACCGCGGTGATATGGCTATGCCACTCCATACCCTTACCTTCAGCCTTACCCATCATGTATCCGGCACATTGGCCTGATTTATCCAGAGCCTGAAAGAACAGAGAAGGCCATTCCGCGAGGTATTGCAGGTAGAAAGAGATGGTATAATTTTCTGTGAGCACGTCGAGGTTGACAGGGTTTGTTTTGAAGAGATCGGTTGCGTGGAACGGCGTTATTGAGGACATTGTGGTGGTGTTTTGTTGGAGTGTAGTGGTGATGATGTTAAGAGGTGGGTTTGGAGGTTGCGAGTTCGATTTTGGGGTGTGCAATAGTTAAGGTTGAGGTAGGCGAAAATGGCAACGTGAATATCTGGAGATTTTGTATGTGGAGAAGGTGGGGTTAGAGTGGATTTGTGATCTCCTGAATCTGGGGATGCTCAGGGTATGTTTGAATTTTCGCTGGGATGTATTTGGGGCTCAGGAACTACTGCTTATTGTGTATCGTTTAGTTGACTCTTAACAAAGTGTAACTAAGAAAAACAAAATGTGAAATGTGCTAAAATATAAATAATATAGATATTTTGAGCCATTTATAGCATCAGAAAGCTCATACAGTACCTGTTAGTTGTTGAAAAGTGGTTATATCACATGTTCTTGATGTTACTTAGACATCTCACTATATGTCAGATTATCAAGAGCTTTCAGTAGACTTTTTGAGACTTATTTGGTATCGGATTGTTCTTCTAAATTGGTGGATTCTAATGTGATAAGTCTCATGTGGTCAGTATCACTATCACAAGACTTATAGCCGATATAGTACTTTTCTACGTCGGTTTTTGGCCTACCTCGAGCAATATTGATGCTATCAGATTTTTGAAACATTCCACATACTCCTCTTATGTTTATGATCAGTCTAGCACCATGTATATTGTGTTTCCATATCTCTTTCAGCTACGGAATACCCATATATTCTCTCTCATCTCAAACCTTAACCTCTTTAAAGGTGCATAAAACTTGAATTAATGTGGTCCAAGAGGTCGCAAATTACCTAGAAGTTGACAAAATGTTTTGCTAACTTAAATTCAATATATATCGGTGTTACACAAACAAGATGTGGGATATTTTTAGATATTCGGAATCAGAATAAAATTCTCATTCTTTCTGTCTATTTAGATTTCTATTATTATTTGGAAATAATTATCGATTATTACATAATTTCATAACCTTAAGTTGTTTAAAGGTGCATAAATCTCGAATTATTTCATGCGGCGCCATAGGAGCATTTAGGTCGCACGGCTTTCCTACAATTAGACAACATTATGTAAGTTTTAATGTCAATATAAAACGTGGTAAAATACATATATATAGAGATATTTGTATATATTCGGAATCTCCAAAATTTTCTCTTTCTTTCTATAGGCTCGGTTTTTTAATATCTATCATGTATCTCTGTTAAATGGCATTTCCATTGGTGTATATTTACAATTGCACAAATACTGTGTTAAATATTTTATATATGAGAATATTATTATATATTCAGAATACCCTGGCTCGTCTCATTAATATTACCAGTTCTTTTGTTTACATTTAATATTTTTATCTTCTTTCATAATAATATACCGTTGCATTCAGTTATATACGATATAACAAGACGTTCCAACACTATACGTAGTACTATTATTATATATTCTTGATCCCCTGATTTTTCTCTACCATTTCGCTACCTCATATTTCCCCTTGATATTTTTCTCGTTTTTTACCGACTTTCCCGTCATATTCACCAAACTTTAACCTCTTTAAGGCCGCATAAAAGTTGAATTATTTTACGCCGTTTGTGTGGTCCAAATACCGGAAAAGCGACCAGCTAGACACTCCCTATTAAACACCAAATAAAAGCATGTTACACAAACATATATACACATATTTATATATATTCTTGCTCCCCTGACTCTTCTGAACATTTCTATCAACTCAGAATTCCAATATCTCTTCTGTATCATATTTCCCCAGCTATATAATTTAAACATCAATAAGCTCGTTCAAACCGACAATTAGTTTGTGTCATTTAACGGGGGGGTCGGTATAAACTTTTTGAAATTTACTAAGAGGGAACATTAAACGTCACTCTAGCTAGATGGGTAGTCACGTGACATCTTAGATATTGAACATTTGTATGTGGAAAACAAGATTCTGAATCTGCTAGTGTAGCTAGATTTGTGCTCAGAGTAATAATTATCGAGATATGAATTATTTATTGAGTTTTTCCGCTCTAAATGTCTACATTTCATGCGATATATGTCCTAAGAGGTATTACAAAGTACCATTCCAATCCTGATATTTTTGTCGTTCTTTCTACATCTCCCTAATAATTGTCATACGATAATTCCTTCTATTTCATTGATTTTTCTCTCATATTTAATCACCAAACTCTAACCTCAATAAAGCCGCCTTTTTGGACAATTAATCCACGGCGAAATTGACGACGGACAAGTTCATTTTTTAGGGTTTGCGAAATGTCCTTTTTGGAACATGCCAGTTTGAGGGTATTCTAGCATATCTGGCGGTATGTTATGTATCTCGTTTTGATCGCCTTGCTCTTCTGCATCTTGCTGTCAACTTTTTATGTCACTAGGACCTATATTGACACAGATAAATAGCATATCCTGTTTCGTGACCGTTTTGGTCAATTTCCCAATGCGGACATTATGAATGAGCAGACTCTTTTTGCAACACAACTGTATCAAAAGAACTCCTTGCTCCAGAGCTCTATAGATTTTAATATATGATATTTGAGCGCGTCTTTACATTCTGTCAAAATCTGGAGGCTGTATCTCAAAAATTGAACGAGCTGGACAGTTTCTTGTGTCACGTGTTATATAGGCGTCTACAAAAAAACAGTCCCTGCAGGATACATTTTTGGTGAGGCAGGTGTGTATTAAAATAATTGATAACAGGGTGAATATAAATCGGAGAAATAAAATGAAAATAGTGGCCGACTCGTGGGGCTGATGCGTACGTGGTAGTATTTTTATATATTTATTCTGTATTTCCCACGCTAATAGTCAGGCAACAGAACAGCAATCATCATATACACATCCAACATTAGAAACATAACAAAATACCATGGTATACAGAGATATAAAAGCAAACAAAGAGAAACAAGCATACGATAACAGCATACACTTCAATCAACAATATACAATTTCAAAAAGTCCATACTTTCACATTTTCACCTACGACATACTCTTAACCTGTACTCATGCATCACTTTACAACACTCGTAACAGACAATACACTCACTCAATTGCTCTGAATTTTTGACACGATATATAAGCCCCCTGTACCTCCTACCATGCAACCCCCCAGCTCCGTACCATATATATTACTACTGTTATCCAACGTTACACCACAATTAGGGCAACTCAATTACCCTGCTTTTGCGTTCACCAAAAGGGCGCCCCAAAGCCGGGGAAAAAACGCACACAAAAACCCCCTCGCATCTGACCCATCAATTCGCCACACATTTATACTCACCCGGGTTTCCCTCACCTCCTCCACCACCACACCACGACCCATCTCCGGCCGGGTAACATTCTCAAACCTACATCCCAACGACTCAAAAACTTGCGTGCGCGTACAAAACCCACCACCATGTCGCAGTTCATTGGAAAGACCATCTCGCTCATCTCCAACAGCGACATCCGCTACCTCGGCGTTCTCCATGAGATCAACTCCGAGGAGTCGACCGTGTCGCTGATGAAGGTGCGCACCTTCGGCACCGAGGGGCGAACTGGCGGAGTCAATGAGATTCCCGCCAGTGACGCTGTCTACGACTATGTCGTGTTTCGGGGTAGCGACGTGAAGGATTTGAAGATTGCCGTGAGTATCGACGAACAGTAAGCGGAGCGAGCTGTGAGCAGTGGATGACGATTACACGAGTGTGTAAGTGTTAATGACTTTCATCACCACCACCACCACCACACCATCACCAGTCTGTGTATGTGTACCCTTGAGGACACGTCAGACCTGCATGAGTGCATGAGCGTGTGACCGTGTGAGTGAGGGTGAGGAGGTCTTTATACTTACCGCACAACCCCTCAGTTACAGGACCTCTGTAACAAGACTATTCGTGTTAAGGTCGACCCACTGTCTGCACCCGCCCCAACAAACCACAATGATGAAGCATTAGGATGTAAACTATTCAACCGAGAGCGCAAAAAACCGTGCGGATATTTCCTGCCTTCCTTCTGATTTACGAGACATCTTGTTGTCCGTTTTCCAGTTCAAAACTAACCCAGGACGAATCCGAACTCGAGCCCCAGCAACAGGACGTTGTGCAGCAAGCGCAGCCTGAGCAGGTGACCCCCACTCCTGCACCTGCACCTGCACCTCAGGCCCAGGTGCCTCCCGCTGCATCTGCACCTGCACCTGCATCCGAGGAAGCTCCCCGAAAGGCCCGACCTGAGCCTCGACGGGAGCCCAAGGAGGGACGTGATTTCCAGCGTCCCCAGCGGCAGCATCAGCCTCGGGAGCACCAGCCTCGAGAGCGTGAGTCTCGTGAGCGTGAGCCTCGAGAGCAGGCCGCTCAGATTGCCCCTACGGGTCAATCCGACCAGCCCTTCGACTTCTCCTCCTCCTCCATCGAAGACTTCAAAAAAGAACAGGCCGCCGAAACGGACGAAAAGTTCTACAACAAAAAGTCGTCCTTCTTCGACAACATCTCGCACTCCACTCGAGACCAGCAGCGAGACCCTGAGCAGAACCGGGTCAACCGGGAGCTCAACATGGAGACGTTTGGCCAGACCGAGTCGGGATTCCGAAACAACAACTTCCGAGGAGGAAGAGGTCGAGGTCGAGGCGGTAGAGGAAGAGGTGGACGAGGACGAGGACGAGGCGATGGATTGAGCAACAGGGATAGAGAGACGTTTGGAGGGTGGTAATGGGGATGTGAGCGAAGCGAACATCTCCAGAGCTCATACCAGCAGTTCATGTACCCGTTCATCCATACCAGCATACAGGTATGCATAGCAGGTAGACATTAGCTTGTCTGCCTCATGTCCACCTCACCGCATGTATTTATATCAATAATTTATTCATCTCAGGTGTGAAAGCGCCTGAGCACGAAATGAGTCATGACTGAACCAACTGTAGGGTGTTGTATTGTAATGTTAGCGAAGTGATCATGAAGATCTGACGGACTTCTAGAGCTGCTGTGTTATCATGGCCTTATTTTGAAGGTGTGATTATGAAGACTTCAGACTACAAGTAATAAGACAAAACCAAATACTTGTAGAACTGAATAGAATTGAATGTGGTTTGAAAAGACAGAAGTATTCCATGTCATTTATAGATGTGCAAGTGGTGTTTGTTGTGTTTATCTGGCTTGAATGTGTGTGTTACTGTAGCTAGAAGAGCTAGGGACATACAAAACTAGCCCTAGAAGATGCTGGACATGGTAGGCAGTGTAATGAGAGCTCAAATATTGATGATATCAACTCCCAAGATATTTTTGGTGTGCTTAGTTTGCTCAGAGTTGTATGTTCATAAATGTGTGATGCTGGTACCAGGTAGAGAGAAACACTTGTACGAATTCATAAGCATATCTGAGTATAGAGAGCTATACCATTCGACATAGAATCATGTGGAGAATATATCTCTGCAGTGACTGGACTTGTTTAATTCCAGTTGGCCTTCATGAAGCGGCTCCTTGTATACACTCGTAGCAGCACCAGAACTCAGCTCTACAGAGAAATACAAACTTGTGTATAAAAAAGAAGCCTAGGAATTTTATATAGCGGATAGATAAACCCCATTTCGAAGTCTTCATGTCGCTACCTCCTTTATATCTTCCTCAGCAGTGTATTAAAATGTTCTACAACTAAGCATCAATGGTCATGATCCTGAGACGGTTATAAATGCCACAGCTAAGCAGCTTATACAGATGAATCCCACGATCCCTGAGATTCCAGAACTGTTTTCAGCTAATCTTCAGCATGTCTAGTTCTTCAGTTACAGTGATTCACCTGTAGCTACCGAATTAGAACACTTGTAGAAAACGCACCAGTAAAGATATCGACATGGGGACTTTACCGTTGTGTTCCTAACAGTCAGTATACTGTGATTTACGAGCTCTTGCAACACTATTCAGCAGTTCACTCTATGCAGGCATCATTGGAAAATTATCCGTATGTTCAACTCATTATTACACGTATTTTTCCACCTACAATTCAAGTCTTAATATCTAATCAACATTTTTATTTTAATAGCATTCCAAAACACTTATCGGGAGTAAGACCAGACGTTCTTGAGGATACCGTCCTCCTGGGTCAGTCGGTTGAGAGAGTCATCAGCCTCGGCTCGAGATCGGACGTAACCGGACAGAGCGTAGGTGATGTTGTCACCGGCAATGGCTCGGCCAGCCTCGTCGACCTTGGCGACGTTGATCTGGACGGAGGAGTGGTCATCAGCCTTGATGATTCGGTTAGTGGCAGAGCACTTTCGGGGAACGTAAAGCTCGACCTGGGTTAGTGGAATTCGGAGCGAGGCCGTAGGCCGAGCGCTGAATGACGAAGCATACAGTTGCAATATGAGCTGGTTGTGCCAGTTACGCTGCACAGAACAATGTGGCCACCTGACTTCAAGCTTAAGCTTGTGTAATGACAACCACACTGTCATGGTACTCGCAAACAGCAAAACCACCAGAACTGACTTAAAACACACGCAAACAGGACCAAAACGCACCAAACGAACGCCCCAGACACACCCACAGCACCCCTCCACTCCACAGGTATCACTAGTGCTCCATAGTGTCGTTTTGCGTTTGTGTTCTGTGCCATGCCGCTTTTGAGTCGTTCGTTCTGCTCTGTGTCGTTCAGTTGCGTGCCGTTTGCGTCGTTCGGCTCATATCGCCAGCTTCCATCTCGTCTATACTCACAAGGACACCCTGATCGTTTTCCATTTTGATGTATGATTTGTTGTGGTGGATTTCGTCAACTCAACTGGAAAACTTTGGGAGTATGCCGGGGGACGGAGTCGAAACGGGAATAAGGTTTTGTAACGGCACGTGCGTGAAAGTAGGGTTAACCCTAGGCAAGTGGGACGAAATGGGGTCACGTGAGTTTGAATAAAATATATTAAAATAAAAAAGAATTAAATAAATAAAAAATGCAAACTTCTTTAAAGTTGGGAAAAACAGCAATTAATTCGCTTCGTTCAGGATTCCCTTAAATCGATTTAAGGAAGTGGCCAATCAGAGAACAGGAATACTATTTTGTTAATAAGAAATAACGATTATTGAGTGCTACAAACAAGATATCGAAATTCTGAAGAGTGCAAAGTATTTCAATTGTCATTAATAAGCACGTGACCAATTTTCAGAACTCTCAGAAGTCAATTGCGACCATTAGGGGCTGTAACTCAACCAATATAGCCACTATTGATTTGTAAACTGGACCACAAGAATCCTGAACATTTGGAGAGTAATATAATACCAATAACCGAAGAGTGGCTCATACAAAAATACCCCATTTTTTGGGCTGTAGTTTGTACTTTATTACTTACACTTTAGTTAACCCAACCTTAACTACTACCAACTGCAGAAACAAGAACACCATTATCAACATGAAACCCATCCACCACCATCAATACACCACCTACTAACACCCAACAACGACCATTTAACTCAGTACAATCTTGCAAACAATATCCACTATACTACACACCTCTTAGATCACATGTCATTTAGCTATATCGTTTTTTCCAAAAAACAGCCGTCGTTTCACTCCAGACCCTTCAACCACCCTACTGTATACCTTCCGACATTCACCTCTCCTCTACCTTCAAACTCCCCTTGCTCTCCTTGCCATAACCAAGCCACAAGCGACAACATATCAGTATCATTCTGCAACTTTGTGATCACGTGACTCTCCAAATCCAACAACGCCGCAAACCCGCCAGAGTTCCAGAGCAATGCGTATTTCCCAAATAGGCAGTCCAAGTCTAGATGTGCTCTGTATCTTAGCGAGTCACATGAGAGGGAGGATATGGACTGAATGGAGCATGCGGGTTGGGTGACGTGATTCTTAGTAAGCCCCGTTTGGCTTACATAAGCAACCTGTGACTGCACGTGGTGTTCACTCACGTGACTCCCAAACTCCACCCTTACCCGAACAAGCTCCCCTCCAAGCACAACATACAAATCGCTGGCTCTGACCATCAGGGCGCAATTCAGGTCACGTGACGACACAGAAAACAGTCTGTAGATCACGTGACCCGTAAAGTCCAAATAAAACATTTCCGGCACCTCTCCCTCTGGAAAACACACGGTAGCAAACACAGCTCCATTACTTTGCTGTAACTGAGCTCTAGGAGGAATGGGATTATGAGCTTGCTGGGCAGGTAAAAACAAAACCACAGGCTCTGATTGGTCCATATCCACTTGTAAAAAATACACTCCTCCGGATTGAACTCCCACAAGGATGGCATAGAGGATTTTTCCACAATTCAAGGCGTACAAATCGTCCAGAAATTCGCCCTCAAGGTGGAAATGCCAGGAATGAGATGAATTTGTGTATTTGTAGCCTGTGGCTTCACGTATGAAGCGGGGGAAACCCCAATTGAGGTCACGTGACTCGGAAACTGAGCGTTTTTTCATTTTGGAAACGTCCACTTGGTACTCAGACTTGGAAATGACGTCATGGACGTAGATCACGTGACCAGATACACCGACACCGAGCTCGTGCACGTGAGTAGGGTCACGTGATGCAAAGAGCGGGTAACCCTTGAGCTGGGTGTCTTGGTGGATTTTTGGCCGGCGTTTTGGGGGCACAAAGCGGTGTGTTGGGGTTAGGGTTGCCGTGTCAATGTGTGTCACGTGAGGGGTGTCATGTGATTCACGTGTTTCCGGGTCACGTGACTGAATTTCATTGAGGACGTCCCTCCACAAGAGATAATGGGGTTTGGAGTGGATCCAGGGGGCTAGGGTTGAGCACGTGACTTGGAGCTCA
Organism: Yarrowia bubula; assembly: GCA_900519075.1. Lineage (NCBI taxonomy): Eukaryota > Fungi > Ascomycota > Dipodascomycetes > Dipodascales > Yarrowia > Yarrowia bubula. The sequence continues at coordinate 327,037 of ULGX01000010.1, read as the reverse complement.
GAGTCGAGTTTGATAGTGTCGGTCACGTGACTGTGGAGAGTGCGGCATGTCAGGGATAGGGCATGGAGGGAGGGTAAGGGGAGGTAGGAGAGGATGAGAGGGAGGAGTTCGGGGGGGAGGGTGAGCATAGCGAAAGACTAGTGAGTGAATTTCTTTTGTTAAAAAAGGGAGTTCAAACACAAGCGGTGTGTCTTAGTTAGCGGCTGTAGTTGGTGAACAGTGTGCTGTGTTGTCCGTCTTGAATGATGTCTATGAGGTAGACAGGGTTAGCTGAGTTAGTATGATTATAGGTGGTTCGGAGAAGATGAAGTGTTTGGAGAAGTTGTGTACTCTCTGAAGCTTGACATAGAAGCTGAGGTATTGAAAGAATATGGAGGTGCTGGTGACGTAGAGAGTGATCATGTTCTGTATGTTCATAGTCACTCTATCAGAACTATATGTACATAGACTGTCATGGACAACAGTATGTAGGATAGAACTGAAAGAGATGTTTACAGCAACGAAGACCATACAGAGGTGAACCTGAGGTGATGTGCTGGTGTACTCACTCTAACAGTTCTCAAACTTGTTAGAGCATACCATACAGTATACAACAAATCATACTGTAGAAACGTCATTGGTATCTATCCTGAGTATCTCTGGTAAAAAATCTGGTATCATTTCTTTCACACAGCCACTTTCCATTCAAGGTCACCCTTGAGCTCCATCTCTTGTCGTATATCGTCACAGCCCTTATCACGTGACCCATGCGGATCACGTGACATACATATGGATCACGTGACCTCTGTACTCACTGTAATGCGTTGTTTGCCACTTGCAAGTGTGCTCATGATAACCTGCATGAGGTGCATGAGATTACGGGTGGTCGAAGTTTATTGGCTTGGGATGCGTTTCAACAAAAATGTCAACTGGGTATCAATTCTTAACAATTCTTAACAAATGACTCTGGACAGAAGAAATGTGCCAAAAACAAGTTATACAGACTCTTGTATCTTCATGTAAATACAATCGTCAGACAGAGCACCTTCAGCATCTCCTGAATCGCGCGATTCCAGTGCAACATCCAGTTTTCTTGCCATGTCAATATAGAAGGAGATAAGCCATTCCTACAGTTTGTAACTATTGGCCATAGTTACTGTCAATTTCTGCTCTTCTTTCTGTAAGTACTGTTGATGGCAAATACCTGCTATATTAGCTAGTACAATACAGTATACCACCAGCTACACAGCAACTGAACAAAAAAGCTGTTTTTTTTTTTCATACGAAAACCCCCATAACTCCACCAATATTCACTGTAGAAAAATCATTGAGACGATATAATATAGATTGCAATGGGCACCATCTTGTACGATAGACATTCTTGTCTCCAAAAAAAAAAAAAAAAAAAAAAAAAAAAAAAAAAAAAAAAAAAAAAAAAAAAAAAAAAAAAAAAAAAAAAAAAAAAAAAAAAAAAAAAAAAAAAAAAAAAAAAAAAAAAAAAAAAAAAAAAAAAAAAAAAAAAAAAAAAAAAAAAAAAAAAAAAAAAAAAAAAAAAAAAAAAAAAAAAAAAAAAAAAAAAAAAAAAAAAAAAAAAAAAAAAAAAAAAAAAAAAAAAAAAAAAAAAAAAAAAAAAAAAAAAAAAAAAAAAAAAAAAAAAAAAAAAAAAAAAAAAAAAAAAAAAAAAAAAAAAAAAAAAAAAAAAAAAAAAAAAAAAAAAAAAAAAAAAAAAAAAAAAAAAAAAAAAAAAAAAAAAAAAAAAAAAAAAAAAAAAAAAAAAAAAAAAAAAAAAAAAAAAAAAAAAAAAAAAAAAAAAAAAAAAAAAAAAAAAAAAAAAAAAAAAAAAAAAAAAAAAAAAAAAAAAAAAAAAAAAAAAAAAAAAAAAAAAAAAAAAAAAAAAAAAAAAAAAAAAAAAAAAAAAAAAAAAAAAAAAAAAAAAAAAAAAAAAAAAAAAAAAAAAAAAAAAAAAAAAAAAAAAAAAAAAAAAAAAAAAAAAAAAAAAAAAAAAAAAAAAAAAAAAAAAAAAAAGAAAAAAAAAAAAGTAGTGTACACATCCTCTACACCCTTCTATCTACACTCTTCCACCCCTATACATAGCAAATCAATATCTTATACATCCAACTACTGCCACCCACCTCTGCCTCCTCGTCCCCCTCGATGACCACCTCTATGACCACCACCATACCCTCCATGTCCTCCATATCCACCACCACCATATCCTCCTCCTCCTCCTCCATAGCCCTGACCCTGGTAGCCCTGGTAACCGCCTCTACCTTGACCCTGACCCCTTCCTCTTCCTCTAAATCCTCCTCTTCCTCGGTTGTTGTTGTTCTGACCACCACCCATCTTGGGATTGTTCAGAATCCAGTCTTCTCGAGCAGGAGGAGGCTGGTCTCGAAGAGACAGCTTTTTGAACGCCAGGTACGAGCCTCTCATGAGCAGTTCGTTTTGTTGACGCGAGTCAGTGTTGGAGAAGAGTCGAGAATCAGTCTGAGGACCTCTTCTCTGTCTTTCTCTGTTTCTGATGGCTTCTCTTTCTTCATCAGAAAGAGTGTACTTGGGGGGAACGTATCCTTGCAGAAGCATGCTCTTGTTTTCGTGTTTCAAAACAGGAATCTTGTACTCCAGAGTAACAGCATTGTTGTTATGCGCTTCAAAAGAGGGCATACTCTTGTCCGAAGAAACGCTCAGGGGAAACGTCAAGTGAGCTGAAGCAGTATACTGATCATTCTCATCTTGTTTCTCAACAGTACCCGCCAATCCTTGGGTTTCCGAAGATCCCAGTTCAAAGCTCTTCTTGGACACTACCAGGCCCTTTTCCATCAGTCCTCTCTTCTCTAGAGTCTTTGCAAATTTCGAGTTTCGGTGGAAAATGACAATTTCTTCTCGAAGAGTGTTTCTGTCCTTCTCTTCAGGAGTCAGTTCAGAGTACTTCTTTTGAACATGCTCAAGCAAATGCTCAGCATTAATGAAAGGAAGAAGTACAACAGCCTTCCACTCTTGCTTCTTACCGTTCAAATCCAGCTGAAAGTTCTCAGGATAGTACTCTACAATAGGAGAGTCAGCATCCGACATGAGAGGTCTGAAAACTGCAGGTAAATTATGACCTGAAGCTGCAGGAAGAACACTCATGAGCTGCTCATAAGGTCTGAACGGCTCCGAAGGGCCAAAATCAACCTTCATGTCGGCAATCTGGTCGAAATCGCCTGCCAGAGGAGCGTAATGGTACGGATAGAACCAGGACCAAGACTGACATCCATGGTAGTAGTACATGAGCACCCAGCAGACTCCTCGGATGTACTCTGCGGCCACTGTGTGACGAATGGTGTCGATTTCGTCCGATTTCGCGTGGAACTTGTTCATGTAGTACCGCGAGGCGTATCCAGATTTGCTGAATTGCACGTTATCGACGTATCCAGTGTTGTGCACGACTGCATCACCGTTGGAATTTGACTGGTCGGGTGCAGAATCTGACTGCTCAGGCTTGGCATCTGACTGCTCAGGCTTGGCCTCGGTCTTGGCACGCTTGGCATCCGACTCGTCAGGTTGATCATTACCTCTCTTCAACATGAACCGCAACTTGTCAGCTGCGTCCTGATTGGCCAGATTCGCCAGAGTAATCTCATTTCTCTGACCAACCAACTCCCTGTTAGTCAGCTGAACATCTCCAACAGACTCGCCCTTGACATCATACAACGGCATACTTTCCATGGCGTTCATTTCGCCCTGCTCTCGCAGCTTCTTGGAGTCCTTATGAGCCTGTTGTCGGGCGTTTTTCTGAGCCTGGCTCTTCTCATACTCCACTCTATCCTGTTCCTGATGCACCAGAATTCGCTGTTCCTGTTTAGCAAATTCCTTCAGCAGATCCTGAGCCTGATCCAAGTTGACATGTCCATCACAAGTGATATAGTCCTTCCATTTGCTCATTCCATGCTTCCAGTTGTTGACCAGAACATTGATACTTCCGTCTCTAACGTCACAAGCAGGCAAATGAGGCAGGAAATCGTTACCCACAAAGAAACACAAAAAGACCCAATCGTCAATAGCCCGCTCTAGATCAAACGGAATAGAGGTAGCTGGGTTTGTAAACCGGAGATCTTCTCGAAGATACTCTCTCAGAATATCAATATTCAGCCAGATGAACGGCTTTTTCTGGTTTCCAGCTGTCTTGTTCTGTCTAAAGACATCTTCTCGAAGCAGCTTGAACTTGGGCTCATGAGTAGCCAGACCCAGGAAAATCAAATCAGCATCAAGTCCATAAATACAGTGAGAAGTGTTGGCCGAGTAAGAAACATCGCCTCTTTGTGATCGGATAAACTCCATAATCTTGTGTTCTCCCTCTCCAGGCACTGTAGCATCTGAAATAATCACCTTGAGATCTCTCCATCCAGGCTCAGTGTTGAGCTTGTATCCCACCCAGTACCGTAGTGCAGCGGCCAGTTTCTCCATAAACGGGGTTCCAGGAGTGATGGCGTTGGAATCCCACTTGCCCGGCTTAGTAAGCAACCCTTGCTTGAACTCGTCCAGAATGGCTTCCAGCGACTTGCCCTTTTCGCCCGACGTCTGAAGCTCCACGGTCTTGTCCTTGAGCTGCTGAGTAAGCGATGACTCAGCTTCAATCGCCGCGTCCTTGGCACTTCGGAACCGTCTAGCTCGCTGCTGATTCATCTTAGCTCTGGGGGCTACTCCATCAATAGCCATCATCAGCACCTTTCTCGGTCGACACACGTTCAAAACCCGCTCAGTGTACTTGAACACAGCCAACAGCATCTCATCTTCACTCGGAGGAGCTTCTTCGCCTTCAGGATGCGTACAGGGATGCACAATACCGTTCATATCAAGGTACAGGTTGTCGAGCTCTCCATTGGGATTGGGCGCTGAATAATCGGATCCGGGAATTTCCTCGCCGTCAACGATGGTGGTTTCGTCCTCAATCACGTCGGAGACGATCTTGGGACACTTTTGAGACAAGTGGCGGTACAATCCGGGTACTCCCATGGTGTTGCTTGAGTGTAGTGGTGGTGTGGAGTGTAAATATTTTTTTGGCGATTATTGGAATTAAGGTTTTCGGAATTTTGGGGTCAAGTGGTTGGTATGGTTGGAATGGGGAGAGTGAGGGGAGTACGACAGTGGTTTTAGTTTTGCAGTGGGATATCTGTAAGGGTCAGGAAATGGAGTGGAAGATGGTGATGGTGATGTTACAGAAAGCTTATTTTTAGGTGGTGGAGAGGAGTGGGGGGTGAAATTGGGAAGTGGAGGTATGGGTTGTGATGGTGAGGATATTAGGAAGCGATTAAACTTGGTTTGGTTGAGATTGGAGGACTTTTGGGGTCAGGGGGATGTGAAAGTGGATGGATGGTTTTTTGGGGATTGAGGGGTGATTGTGGAGGTCTTAGAGTAGTGGTTAATATGAGAGAATGGCGTGAGAGAGGGGGTTTGAAGGGTGTAGTTTGAGTGTGTATAAGATAGGTAATGCTGGTTGTGGAGGGAGTAGAAGTAATGTGAAAACTGTATTGAGTGTTGAGAAGTGAATATAAGAGGTAGATGAATTTTGACTAAAGATCCAGAATTAGGGAGATGAGGAGAAGACAATAGTGTAATTTGTTTAGATTCATGGTATGTCATGGGCCCAACATGGGGTGAAGTTGAGAGGTCATAACCTGTGCGAAAATGAAATGCACCTCAAAGCTGCAATATTGAACTTGTGAGCATATAAACTTGATATTTTGAATCATAAAAGTGCAGTAATTCTTATGATGTAATAACATGCTTTCATATAAGTGGATAATCTCCTATCGATGATGTGTAGAGACGCTGCAAGAAGCATTATACATTTTGCAGACCTGGAAGCTTCACAATGCGGATACTACAGACTCAAAAAGTGTTGCAAGTCAGTCATATCTTCAATATCATGTTCAATACAGAAACTGTCTGTATGGAGTAACCATAGACTGTACTACCATCAATACAGCTCTGGAAACAGCTACCTATATAAACGATATACCATTAGAATCACACGGATCTCACGATTCAGAATATCTACTTTATTTCCAAACTTCCCATACAAAATTCGTTTTACACGCGAAACAGGAAAACAACGAAACAATCTCATATGAGGAAGACTATGAAACAGATTTCCACTGGCTTTTTCAGTACGATGGACATACTGTAGTATAAGTATATCAATTTTAGATATTAATTTGCGTCTCTACTTGTATACAGTGCTTGAAATTCTATACGGGGACCGTTACCACAATATAGTAGTCTCTTTTGTTGATATACATTTGTATATCCTTTCAATTGACCAGAACTGGGCAACAAGAGGTCCTGGACTCCAAGGGTCGAATTTATATTATTATTGTGGACAAACTTCAGTGACTCTTCAAAAAGTCGTGGATCATTTATTGCGCTGAGTCTTTATGAGCCTTCAGAAAGAATCTGAAACGGTAGATTTGTACATGTATGTCTTAGGACCAATTCTCTATAATCATGTAAATTTATAGTGATGTTTTTATACGTATTTAGAAGTACTGTACCACTGTGACTGTCTACTGCTGCGATACTCTGGTGGAGGCTACAACTGCCCTGACCAGTCTACGTGAGTGTGTACAGCACCTCAAACTGGTGGACTTACAGCTGTCACTTACCCAAAGTACCGGTAGCTAGCAGTTGCCTGGCTGGTGGGATAGGCTCTGAGAATCCAGTGTCTGTCACAACCAGCTACGATCACGCTGACTGTCAAAGGTGTTTGTGTCAGGTCACCACAGCCGACTACAGCATGGTGTTCCACAGTCAGTGTCTGCTACTTTCGATTACTGTACTACCGATTCATACAACACTTGGCATGTCACGTCTCTATATACTTATATACCCCAGCTTCCCACCCAGCGGGCACACACACAAAAAACGAACGAAACACAGAAAAACGAACAAAAGCAAACGTGAGTATTTACCACTGAGACAGAGCCCACCACCACCATGGGTGCACACAGCTTGGTGTCTGATACTGGCTACCTGGTACACTGCCTGTCCCACTACAGTCTGTTCTACTTAAGCTCACCCAACTGCTAAGTACAGCTGTAAACCCACCAGTCTGACTGTCACTGTGACGCCATACTAACGAGACGCCCAACTAACGACAACCAGTCAACAGGTGATTCGCTCACGCTGACTGTCAGATGAGCATGTGAACTAACTGCTAACAACAGTCAGGAGGTAACCACAGCCGACTACACATTGGTGTTCACAGCCAGTATCTCAAGGTGGCTCGCTCACTATGCCTTCGGCACAGTTTGCTCGACTACCAGTAGTGTCGGATGGCCTACGGTGCTCACTACGTTCGCATTCTACAATCGTAGACTTCGCTATGCTTCGCATAGCTCTAGTCCGCTACAGATCCGTTCACCATGCCTACGGCATGGTTCACTCTACGGTCGCTCGGACTCACTTTGCTACGCAAAGTTCGCCCTCGCTAGTCGTGTGCATATAATAACATTTTTTAATAAGCAACCGCTTACTCGGCCTTCTTCTTCTTCTTGGCAGCGAGCTTGACACCGGTACCTCGGACCTTCTTGTCTCTGTTCTTTCGCTGCTTTCGCTGCTGTCGAGAAGCCTTCTCGACCTTGGTGGCAAGACCGTATCGGACCTGTCGGTAGGCGGGGTCAAACTTCATGAGGGCCTCGGCAGAGTCGTAGATGAGACCAAAGCCGGTGGTCTTTCCTCCTCCAAACTGGGTTCGCAGGCCAAAGACGGAAACGGCGTCCTTCTCGGCGTTGTAGGCACCAGCCAGCTTCTCTCGGAGCTCGTCCTTGGAGACGTTGGCGGAAGAGGGGTGCAGGATGTCAACGACAAACTGTCGTCGGCCAAGGAGGGGGTTTCGGATGAACTTTCGGGTTCGGATAGTGACGGAGTCGGCCTGGGTTAGCGGGTACGAGGGAGCGCGAACTTTGCGTAGCAAAGTGAGTGCGAGCGGACCTATAGCTGTCTTGAACTATGCGAAGCATAGTGAAAGGCAGCGATCTGTTGACGTGTGATTCAGCGTGTTCTGGTTTACACGTAGACCATCCGACAGCTCAAGAACACATTCACAGCTCTATGAAGTCATAGAACCATCTCTGTGTCTTCAGCATGCTGCCAAACGGTCTACAGTTTCACCAAGACTTGCATCTAGCTGTTCATGTCGAATCAGCTGTCGCTCCAATCACGTTCTCATCACAATGATCCACTCTGATATCATTCGTGTCGTCTGCTGCTTCTGATTCCTATCCCTCCATTTCGGCACTCACCATTTTGTCGTCTTCACTTGTCGAATGTGTATCAAAAAAGAGTGTTAAAATTTCATTGACATTCAACTCCCAACCAGAAAGAGTGGTGTGACTGCTGTCCGCATTGGGACAGAGGATAGACTCTGCACGTGATGTTGGGAGAAACCGACAAACCTTAACTGCGAAATACACAGCCAATCAGGTGGGGGAATGTGAGAACCCTACAACCTACACAGATTGAATATAGTAGATTACTGAGCTCATCAGGGGATTACTCAGTACATTAGTAGTCAGCACAGCTTACACAAGGCTTACTCAGCTCAAAAATTCAAGGTCGGTTTTTGGAAACCTTAATTACAATTTAGCCGCCAAATAGCCGCCAAAGCGAGATTGGACGATTACTAAGCAAACTAGATCAGAAAAACGTTGGCCTGAAAAAGACTGTAGAAGTATCGGCTTGAAAACACGTGACTCTGCTGACATTGGGGCTGGAAATGGCTCCACTTTGGCCCCAAAGGGATTTGATTAGTCAGGCTCACGAGGTTGATCAGTCAGCTGGTGAGTATGTGGTTAGTAAGGAATGAGTGAGCTGGTTAGTGAGCTGGTTAGTGAGTAAGCTGGTGATGCTGAGTAAGCTCTCTATAATCCGATTACTAAGCACCTGGACATGCCCAAAATACGCACGCCTCAAACTTACACCCCGGTGATGTCGCTGACTAACTTTGGGGCACGTTTTTGAGGCTCAAGGGAAATAATATTATTAGTCATGAGGTGACATAATGGGGCATGCTATGATTATATAAGAGGGTGTTTGTGCTTCATCATTCGTAAGTTTCTATTGCTGTTTATCGCTTGATCACGTGACTATTACTAATGACCTCCTACGTGTACTGCAAGTTCTGTGACGGCTCGATAGTCTACCATGAGTTTCTCGAGCACAATAAAAAGTGCAGAAAGAAGTTTTCCGGGGAGAGTAGGACACTACCAGCAGGCTAGAGATGACTAAAGATGACTAAGGATATTTATCTGATTTTATGGATTTTTTGGGTTTAAATTGATTTTAAATATATTTAATGATTTTATTAGATTTACTTTGATTTGATTTTATTGAATTTAATTGATTATTTGTGTGCTGATTCTACTGGTATTACTGTTGTACTTGTATTTGTACTTTTACTGATTTTATTGAATTTATTTGTGTTCATTTTGTACAAGTACAATAAAGGTGATACGAAAGAGTCTTAGTAAGCTTTAATCAACTGTCCACGAAGATACAAGAGTAGATATGGCCATAGTTGTATTGGATATTAGCGTAGAATGTAAAGTGGGATCATGTATTCAAGTTGTAGGGTTACTAAGCCATATTAGTAATACAAGTAAAGGTCTGGAACATATTTTGCAGCTATTAATTAGTAATCTATTACATTTCCAAGTGTGCTGTCTCTTATACTTGTAAGTCATCCAAGTATGAACTCCTTACTAATACTCTACAACTACTGTAAGATCACATAACAAAAGAGTACAGTCAGAATATCTTGAATAGTCCAATGTGGAACTGTCCCAAAGTTCATGAACTCCTTCCAATAATACTTCTATGTACGTCCTTAGTTGGATAAGTTGTATATGGTAAGACTCTACTTGCATTAATTAGTCAAAACAGCATATTTGTTGCATCATTCTATCCACTTGTATATCAAATCTCGCACTGCTCTTCAGTTTAAGAGTCATACAATTGTGGAATCGTTGAAAAACACCATCTCTTTGTCAGAATTGTTTTTTTTTTTTTTTTTTTTTTTTTTTTTTTTTTTTTTTTTTTTTTTTTTTTTTTTTTTTTTTTTTTTTTTTTTTTTTTTTTTTTTTTTTTTTTTTTTTTTTTTTTTTTTTTTTTTTTTTTTTTTTTTTTTTTTTTTTTTTTTTTTTTTTTTTTTTTTTTTTTTTTTTTTTTTTTTTTTTTTTTTTTTTTTTTTTTTTTTTTTTTTTTTTTTTTTTTTTTTTTTTTTTTTTTTTTTTTTTTTTTTTTTTTTTTTTTTTTTTTTTTTTTTTTTTTTTTTTTTTTTTTTTTTTTTTTTTTTTTTTTTTTTTTTTTTTTTTTTTTTTTTTTTTTTTTTTTTTTTTTTTTTTTTTTTTTTTTTTTTTTTTTTTTTTTTTTTTTTTTTTTTTTTTTTTTTTTTTTTTTTTTTTTTTTTTTTTTTTTTTTTTTTTTTTTTTTTTTTTTTTTTTTTTTTTTTTTTTTTTTTTTTTTTTTTTTTTTTTTTTTTTTTTTTTTTTTTTTTTTTTTTTTTTTTTTTTTTTTTTTTTTTTTTTTTTTTTTTTTTTTTTTTTTTTTTTTTTTTTTTTTTTTTTTTTTTTTTTTTTTTTTTTTTTTTTTTTTTTTTTTTTTTTTTTTTTTTTTTTTTTTTTTTTTTTTTTTTTTTTTTTTTTTTTTTTTTTTTTTTTTTTTTTTTTTTTTTTTTTTTTTTTTTTTTTTTTTCTCTCCAAAAATCCGTAAAATCCTTCAAAAATCCGTAAAATTCATAACAAATAAATAAACAATACCTCCACCTCCCTAACCTCTATAATCCACCCACTCTTTTTTCACTTCGCCATTTTCTCGCTTCCACCTCTCATAACTGCGTTTATTGAACCTGCGCCAATTACTGTCGCTGCCATAATACCAGCCATCATTCACGTGATCTGGCTTAAAGGCGAATATCGTGCCGAAAAACATGACTAACGAACACAAAACCACATACATGCACAGCTTGGAGATGAGCGGATCACGCCAAATGTAGAGATGCGTGTAAGTGCAGAGACAGAGCGACATGATGCCCCAGAGCGAGATGACTAAGGTGATGAGTAAGTGCGTCGGGATTTCGTCCGAGTCAGCATAGTCAGATGAGTCAGCATAGTCGTAGTCCTCATTGTCTTTTTCCATTGTCGGTGGAGGACAAGTAGTTGCGTATGCAGTTGACCCCACGGTGCATATTGGGTTAGGGTTGATTATGTAATCCGGAAAGGATTACTAAGCCAATTATATAATCAGGACTAGGGCAGAATACGACAATTGAGCATAATAAGGGTTGGCTGCTTATCTCGAAATCCCTCATGGTGCATAAATTGACGAATGGAGTTGTGGCTTAAAAAATAATTTAAAATAATTTAAAATAAAAAATTTAAAATAGTAAGGTGTAGCCCTCAACGTGAGAAGTCAGGATCTGAACTCTGAATTCTGATTGGACCATTATTCACCGAGATATAAGCGATGTAAAATCAATATTAGGTTGTAGTGATGTCAGAAATACGACAATCATAAGTGAGACGGTACAAGTTGATTGATGATGTAATACGGATGTTTCTTGATGTCATTTTGATGCTGGAGATAACGTGATTCCAATTATGCCAATCACGTGACCCGAAAACATCTATATCGTTCCCAAGTCATGCATGCCAAGCCGGGCTTAGATTAGACTTCATGAGGCTGAGCGACACTGACCACAGACACAAAGCAGACACAAAACAGACACAAAACAGACACAAAACAGACCTTTTACACAGACAGAAAGTGAAGTGTAAGAGGAAGAAAACAAGTGGGAAGGTCGAGATATATATACCCTGTGTTTGTGTAACACAAAAACCAAACACGTGATTACTAACGACATTCTAAAAAGTGAGACATGCATAAGTGGGTCCATGCTGTGAAATGTGGCTGTGCAACTGGAAAAATGGCTAAAAATATGCATTAATACGAGCACGCCGAGACGGTGTTTGTGAGTATTTTCCCGTATTTTTCTGAATTTTACTCCGCCACTTGTGCTATTTTTAAAATTCCACATACCCGCACACGGCATCATTGTCTCATGCATATTTGGAGTTTGATTAGCAATCGAGTTTAGATAGCCCATGGTGTGAGTAGGGTAGTGTAGCAAACGCGATTGAATTACGTAAACAATTACATAAGCGTGTTAGTAAGCTGCTTAATAAGTACACCACGTAACATGTTACATAACAGGTATAAATCCCACAGTCATCTCCAAGGTGTCACACTGTATGCAGCAAACTCTGATTTATTTTATGACATAAACAAATCCGTAATATTGGAAAATACGGACCAAAACTAGTATCAGAATAAAGCCCCGAGTGAGACAATTCCAACCATACAACATTCATCTCTGTAGCATTACCACAACGCGCAGTAATAGTGATTCAATATTCCATCTCTAAACTCTGATTAAATCAGGTCCCGAAATACCCCCTCAAACACTTCTAAACCAGTACCAGAATGTAGCCCTTGCTCCCCCCATTCCAACCATCTTACTCCCATCCAAATCGGAGCACAGTCCACCCCACAATCTGCAAAACAAGATGTGCATCCACGTCAACCACTGACACGACCATGACACTAGTTTGACACTAGCTGAGCTGTGTATATATACGTGTATCCTCGCTGCCACCAACATCTTCTTAGCTAATCGTTTGTCAGCAGCTTTTCTCATCATTCCCATCCGTGTCTGTGTTCGTTCACCGAGTTACCCTACTGAGACATTATGCAGTCCTCGTCCGCCACCCCCCCATCTTCACCATCTCCACCACATCACACAAACACCTCCGCCATGTCCATGAAAGGAATCACCAAGGGCATAGCTCGAGCCCCCCAGTCGTTCAAAGCCAAGTTCAACATTGGTGAGCAGACCAAGGATCTGGTTTACATTGATGCTGAGCGACGTTTCAAGGAGCTTGAAAAGGAGACCAAAAAGCTCCATGAGGAGTCCAAAAAGTACTTTGACGCTATCAACGGCATGCTGGAGCACCAGATTCAGTTTTCCAAGGGAATTGAGGAGATTTACAAGCCGATTTCGGGCCGGTTGAGTGACCCTAACGGAGCCATTCCAGAGGGCAACCCAGAGGGCATTTCTGCTTGTGAACAGTACAGAGAGGTGGTGAGCGACCTGCAGGCCACGCTCAAACCCGAGCTGGAGATGATTGAGACTAGGATTATTGGTCCTGCCAATGAGCTGCTGGATGTCATCAACTCGATCCGAAAGATGGCCACCAAGCGAGCCCACAAACAGCTGGATCTCGACCGACACAACGGCACGCTGAAAAAGTACCAGGACAAAAAGGAACGGTCGGTCAACGACGAGAAGAAAATGTACTCGGCCGAAGGACAGGTGGAAATCGCGCAGCAGGAGTACGACTACTACAACGAAATGCTCAAGGAGGAGCTGCCGCAGCTGTTTGAGCTGGAGGCCCAGTTCATTGCGCCCTTGTTCCAGTCCTTCTACTACATGCAGCTCAACGTCTTTTACACGCTCTACATCCGAATGGAGGAGATGAAGATTCCGTACTTTGATCTCACCAACGAGGACATTGAGGGTGCGTTTGCGGCCAAACGAGGAGATGTGGCCGAAAAAACGGACGCCCTGTCCATCACGCACTTCCGTGTCGGTCATGCCAAGTCCAAGTTGGAGATGACCAAGCGACGGTTTGCCAAGGAGAAGGAGGCCAAGGAGGGAGGAGCGGCCGTTGCAGCTGAGGGAGCTGCTCCTCCTGCTTATGGAGGTGAGGTGGATCCTGCTGCAGCGGCTCCGGCCGCATACACTGCCGCTGGTTACCCCAACGAGAAGGCCGTGTATGCTGCCCCCGGGGCTGCTGCCCCTGCTCCTGCGGCGTACGGTGCTCCTGCTGCAGCTGCTGAGACATGCACCGCCTTGTACGACTACGAGGCCCAGGCTGAGGGCGATCTGTCGTTTTCCGCCGGTCAGGTGATCACCATTGTCCAGCGAACGGCGGATGTCAACGGCTGGTGGACGGGTATTGCGGGAGGACGGCAGGGAGTGTTCCCTGGAAACTACGTGCAGCTTAATGCGTAACGGCTCAGTGTAGGTGACGAACACACAGCGTGCTCGTACAACCAGCTGTTCCCATTCTGTTCCAGCCTAGCTAACACTTCCGTCTACGATAGTTCGTATTGGAAGGAGAGTGCCACAGGCATTTAATTAATGAGATATGTATGCATAGTTGGTGTAGATTGTACCGATAAGAACGAAACAGACTGGTTATCTGAAATCAATTGAGTCAGTACATGCGATTATAATCATTGGTGTGATGTACAGTATCATACATTTTACTGGTATCCAATTGACCAATAATACGATGGCTTGGAGAGACGCGTTTAGGACGTGTTTTAGATCAGAGCTAATTAACCAAGTTTCAGGCATTAGTGAGATCAAAGCCTGAGTCGAGAGTCAATTGAGTCAGCTGTAGGGGAAGCTTTTGAAGGCAACAGTATGAATGGTAGTAATTATGTAATGATGATGACTAAGTGTGGGATGCTGATATAATACATTTGCACTTGTACTGTATTGTGGGATGCTGATATAATACATTTGAATACCTGTACAGTATTCTCTGTCAAGGTAAGATGTCAGCTGTGCACAACTACGTAGTTACCACCCACATACGCTCAATGAAGCTGTAGTTAGGTAAGTATTACATAATCTGAGGTGAGTGCTGCTCTCAAGGTGCTATTATAAGACCTTTGGTGTTCTAAATATGGACGTTTCGGAGGCGTAATAATGTCACCTGTTATGGACGACGGGCTGTGTGGTGGCTTAGCTGTGATGCATACTGTGCCTGACTCAGGAACGGAATAATGAAAATAACGAAAAGCTGTAATTTATTGAATATGAGGTATTACTCAAGTTCAATGTAGAAAATACCAAGAGTATGGACCTCTGTAGTGTTGTCTAAGGGTCTGTAGTTAAGAGCTGCTGTATAGCCTTGTAACATAACACAACTGTTGTATGACATTCTGTAGACCTGTACCAGTACTGTAGCAAACACAATGAGCATCTAGAGACGCTTACTAGCCAGTCTGGTATGATTTGGTGCAGTACTATAAAGCGGTACAGGATGTACCCTGTTTTTTTTTTTTAGACAAGAATGACAATATCTCCATTAATAGAAGAAAAGGGTGCCAAAAATATATTGTGTAGGCTGGTGCCCATTACAATCTATATTGTATCGTCACAATAATTTCTCTACGGTATATATTGATCGAGTTATGGAGGTTTTCGCGCCAAAAAAAAGTTGTTACATCCTATACCGGCTACCCGTACTCTGTATTAACAGTAGCCATGTGTTGTAATTAGTACTTCTAGTACAGCCTTGAATACTAATGAACATCTCAAACAAGACCAATCGCTCTAAAGGATTACCAATTGACTCATAAGGCAACTCATGGCTTTACTGGTTTCTAGAGTCGCCAAAGTGCTCTACTCATGTACTATAGAGCTGCCTTAGAAGGAGATGTTCAGATACTTCTTCCACCTGATGAAGGCTGTGCATCTAAAACCATTCCAACGGCTCATACTGAATATATGTATTGCATAGCTCACACTGATCATCTCAAGCTTAGATACAATCAAACAGCAACAGTATAAACAACAGCAACAATATAAACACCACCAGTCCGTCAGAATAATCGCAGCCACCTGTTTATACTCCTCAGTTTATCAAATAACTTCATAACACCTTCTCCACTCCTCCACCCTCGCATAAAACATGCAGAGATAATGCACTCCTCTGGAGATCCAGGGGGATACAGGGACGGGGGTATTTTTTCTCCGAGAGCAAGTCACGTGACCGAGAGGTAGCTTGATTTTCCGAAATTTTCTCGTTTTTACCGAATTTTCTGAATTTCCTGGGTTTTAGTTCTGCCCTAGCAACTATTTTTGCCCGGTTTTTGCCGTTTTTGCCCGGTTTTCTCCCATTTTTTGCCGTTTCTTGCCCTTTTTCGCCCGCTTCTCTCGCTACACCGGCGTTTGCTCATTGTTGCTGTCTCAGTCTGTTTCAGTCTCATTTATCCATGTTTCTCCGTGTCTCAGGGCTGAAAATAGCACAAATAAATAATTAAAAATAATAAAATAAAATAAAACCCATACAAAAACATACAAAAAACCACTCATGTTCAATCGTATTATATGTATTCTTGCTCTAAGACAGATCTTCATCATCAAACAAAGGGTATAAATAGGTGAGACATGGCCGACAAAAAGTCGACGATGTCACGTGACCAAAACGAGATATATATAAAAAATAAAAAAAAAGAACACAAAAGGGGCATTTACTCCACGTGACACATTCTTCATTGCTTCTCTGGTCTTGTTTTGGATCGTAGTAAACCCGATGTGGACAATCTATATTTAGTTTTATGGGGTTTACGGAATATGGGGATGTAGCTCGCTGAATAATAGAGCTAGAAGAAATCAGAGACTTGAATTAGAACCAGCGCGACGAGGCGGTCCCAATGGTGCTACTTATATTGTGCCAGCTCCACCGTAGCGCCCGCAAAACCGCCGCCCCTACCTCCCAATGTTGCTATAAAAAAATGAGGCTAAGCAGGTCAACCTAAACGCTAACTTTTCGATATTACGGCGTGTGGAAATGTGGAGATGTGGTCGTTGCAACACGTCTTATAAGAGGGGACACAAGGGTCCTTTTTGAAATTGCCCTGGAGTTTTTGCGGGCCTTTGTGACGGGTTTGGATGTAACTCGCTCAAAAGTGCTCGGATTTGGATTTCGGTAATTGCATTCGGACCGCGTGGTCGCCAGCAATCCAACGGTACTATCCAATGCCCGATACTCTCGAAATCCGGCGCGGTTCAGGGGCGCAGTAGCAGTTGCCACTTTAGGTTGGCTTAGCAGGATTATATTTTGAATTTGTATTTTGACGTTTTGCGTGGCGAGGGCTTGACAGCGCAGTGATGTCCAGCTGGCGGCCAGGGGGTGGGATTTATGCAGGCTAAATTTCGTGAGGCCGCTGTGGGGCGCCGCAATCCAGGGGATATTTTTTCCCGTTTTTGGCGAATTTTCCCGACGCTCCAGGGGGTGTTTGGTGTGGGCCGCTATTTATATCTCCATCCAAACAAAGCATGAGGCAGGCCTTTTTGGGGCCAAGGGTTAAAAAAAAGGAAAAAAAAAGAAAAAAAAAAAAAACACCAGTGCGAAAGAATAAACACAATAGCCGATAAATTAGCCTGGCGCTAAAAACGGTATACACAGAAAAGTACGTACGTACATACTGTACAGTGATTATGTAATGTCAGGGGGAATCATAACAGTGCACGCAATTACCCTGAAGTGGACGTGAATATCAGGGCTGTTTGTGTACGTTTTCGAATAGATGCCGTTTGTGTATTTATCATATCCACAAACACACCCTTCTTTCTCTTGTTAGCCTTATTCACGTCACTACTCTCTCCACACACACCCTTCACTCACTTAGACTATTCCCACTGACAAAACTCTTTATCCGCACACCACCACTTAGAGCTCCAACACGTTTTGAAAAAACGTCTTTTTCACGGCCGTTCAACGACACAGACACGACAGATATCAGATACAGACGGAGAGAACGACACACAAATATACCAGTGAGTATGACTATGCGTTTTGTGGATTGCAGAGGGGGTGTTGTGGGTCAACGGGTGCAGAGGGGGTGCACAAACAGTGGACGGTGGGGTTGCCGGTGTTGCGGCGGTTGCGGTGGTGTTGTTGCCACGGTCGTATCGATGCTGCCGCTGATTCTGTCGGTCATTGTTTATGCCATCCTCAACGGGGTGGACTGTATGGCGATATAGCGGTCGATGCAGCAGCGGTGGTTGTGAATCGGTGGTGGTAGTGGGGTTGTGGTTGTGTGGTTGTGGTTGTGGGGTTGCGGTTGTGGGGTTGGTGTTTGTGGTGTTGCCGTCATATCCCATACTGGGTTGATGGTATGCCACAACACGGCGGATGTGACGACGGCGTGTGGCAGCAGCTACAGTGGCAGTATGGCAGCGTACACAACACGAACGAATGCACCGGGTGTGATTCCCTATTGTGATCGTTCATATCCGTTGCAGCAGCTACACGACGATGCCACAAAACACTACGATACAACCACCCCTGAGCGTCTGAATGCGCCTACCAACGCTGCAACCGCTGTTTCAATGCCACTACCGTGCTCTCACGGCCATCATTCGCCCGCACACCACCTGATGCATCACCACAACTATGAAACCTGCGGATTTCTTGGCAGTGATGCTGCGGTGGCTACAGAGATACAACCGTTTGTTGATACGATGCAGCAGATACACAGAAGGATCACAACAGCCATGCAACAGGCTGTGTTCTGCTGTAGCTAAAATGTCTTCTCTGTGTCTGTGTCTACCCCCACTATACCTGCTGCAACCCCCCATTTATTTCTTTTCTTTTCTTTTTCTTTTCTTTTTTCTTTTCGCTTCAGGCAAAGCACTACTGTTATCCGCTCGGACCTTCCTGCCTCGCTTCCGTCGCCTCAGTACTAACAAAGTGTACTCATCATCACCACCAACAAAAACCTCGCTCGTTTCCTGGTGGAAAACGTTCAAGATGCGTCCCAAGGACCAGAACGAGCTCGCCACATCGCCCACAGCCCAGATGTTGGCCCCCCCGGGAATGCCGCAGGGCTCCCTTTCGCCTGGCCCCACAGGCATGCTGGAGCGACCCAAACTGCCACACATGAGTCGCTCCAACGGCGAGTGGTCGTCGTACAACGCGGCCACCGCTCTGGACGAGGAGCTGGAGGAGTCGGTCATCTTTGGCGTGCCCCTCACCACCTCCATCCAGTACGCCAACGTGTCCATCTCGCTGACGGACCCTCACGGCGAGCAGTTCATCTACGGCCACATCCCTATAGTGGTGGCCAAGTGCGGCGTCTATCTCAAGGAGCACGCCACCGGAGTGGAGGGCATTTTCCGAGTGTCGGGCTCGGCCAAGCGAATGCGTGATCTGCAGCGTCTGTTCAACACGCCCCCGAGGTACGGTAAGGGTTTGGACTGGTCGGGATTCAACGTCCACGATGCCGCCAACGTCCTGAGACGGTACCTCAACCATCTCCCCGAGCCCATTGTGCCGCTGGAGTTTTACGAGCAGTTCCGAAAGCCGCTACGCAACTCGCCGTCCATTCTCGAGTACATTGAGAACAAGAGCCCTGTGTCCAACGGCGGTGTCGCAGCAGCAGCAGCAGCAGAGGCAGCAGCAGACCCCACTGCCTCGTCGACGTCGGTGGTGGCGTCCGAACACAACGCCTCAGTGGCGTCCCTCACGTCTCTCGAGTCCACCACCACGTCCATGCAGGCCTCCACCACCAACCTGTCGCTGGACGACCCGCTGCATCAGGAGATTGTGCAGACCGTGGCGGTGTACCAGGATCTGATTGCACGACTGCCCAACCTCAACCGGCAGCTGCTGATGTACATTCTCGATCTGCTTGCCGTGTTTGCGTCCAAGAGCGAGGAGAACCTGATGCCTGCCCCCAACCTTGCAGCCATCTTCCAGCCCTCCATTCTGTTCCATCCGGACCACGATATGATGCCGCGGGAGTACCGGCTGTCGCGGTCGGTCATTGAGTTTATGATCGAGCACAGCAACAAGTTCCTGTCGACGATTGAGACCATTGCGCGAGAGGAGCATGCCCGAAACAAGGAGCTGGGTATCAAGCCTATGGCTCCTTCTCCTCAGGTCAGCGTGACCTCCACGATTGACCAGGGAGCTCCATCATCAGGTGCCCCATCTTCAGGTGCATCTGGGGCAGCTGGATTGATGCCCCCTGGACGACGACACTCCAAGTCCATGTCGTCGGTCAACGCTCCTCCTGCAGCAGCTGGAGCGCCCACACCTGCACCCCCCGTGCAGCAGCAGCCGCGTGAGCAGCTGGTGGTGAGAAAGCCCCGAGAGAGCGATCGGGCCAAGGAGGAGGCACTCGCAGCAACAACCCCTGAAAAGGGCGGCCTGCTCAACACCATCAAGCGGGCGTCGTCGTTGTCGCGGCGACCGTCCCAGCGACGTACATCCTCCAACTCGTCGCAGACTAGCGACCTGCAGCGGTCCTCGACTATCAACCGAGGCTACCGAAAGAGCAGTGCCAAGAGTGACGACAGCTCACAGGGAGTGATCCCTACTTCTGCCCCTGCCGCAGCCACCCCCGCCGTTGCCGCTGCACCCGCAGCATCTCCCGCTTCCGTCGCCACTTCTGCTGCATCCCCTGCCCCCGCTTCTCTGCTACAATCGCCTGCTCCCAGCATACAAATCAGCCAGCTACAGCATGGCGAGACTTCTGCCGGACCCCAGGCTGAAGCCGGCAGCGTTGCCCCCACTAGTGTCCCTGCTAGTGTAGCCAGCACTGCCACCACTCCCTCGGTTGCTGCAGCATCGCCTCGAGTCATGTCTCCCGCAACAGAGCCCAAGTCGTTCCTTGGAGTGTCTGACGAAGGAGAGCACCCTGGCCGTATGTCACGACGGTCGTCACACGAGAAATCCGGCTCTCCTCGGTTCAGAGTGCTTGGAAACGTGTTTGGACACAGCAACGACAGTGCTTCTTCGCTCAGCGGCATGACACGGTCGGTTTCGTCGTCTTCCATTGACGGCGATGGGGTTGGAGCTGAAGAGCGACCCAAGAGCAGATGGCGACGGTCGTTCATTTTCATGCAGCCCAACAACTCGAACCCGGCGATTGACGACCCCAACTTTGCTGCTCCTCCGGTGAGATCCCCCGGTGAGGTGTCGATGGACGACTATTCCATGTCCCCATCGAAACTGTCGTTCTTTAAGCGAATGCGAAGCCGAGAACGGGGCAGTCAGGACGTGGAGCGGCCCTCCAGCAGTGCAGATGAGCCCCCCGCTGCGCCATCTGCTACAGCCGTGCAAGCAGCAGCAGCAGCGGCGGCAGCAGCGGCTCATCACGACGAGAAGCGGCCGGTAGTGAAGAAGCCGGTTTCTACACAGGCGGCAGTGTCACCACCGGTGGCACCAGTTGCAGCCGCAGCTCCTGTGGCAACGGCATCTACGCCCGCTGCCACTCCCGCTACTGCTCCGCTCAAGAAGGTGCCTGTTCCAAGTGCTGGCCAGGTCAACCATGGCCAGGTGGCTCAGGGACAGGGACATGTTGTACAGCAGCATGTCCCTCAGCCGCAGGCGGTGACGGTGGAGGGTGTAGCTGCGCAGCAGGTGCAGCCGCCCCAGAGCGTGCCTGTGCAGGTCCAACCCCAGGCCCAGGCCCAGGCACCTCAGTCTGTGCCTGTTCAGAAGGTGCCTGCCCAAGCTACGAGTGCACAGGCTCAGGGTGCCAACGCCCCCCAAGCCGCCCCCCAAGCCCACAAGCCCATCCAATCGATGATTGAGCCCGAGGCCGGAGAATCAGCGGCATCTTCCGTGCCCGCTACATCCAACTAGTTTATTTGCAGTCCAGAGACGAATGAGCGTGCTCATTATATTTAATGTATTAGTATAACCACCCTAGTGACTAGCTGTTGAAGAGCAGCTAGTGATCAACTTTTGTATATATGTCCAGGTCTTCTCTAGAGTGCCCCGTTTAAGGTGTCCCTTTAAGGTCAGTTAAATTAGGGTGGCGTTGTCTGACCAGTCAGTCAATAATGTGGGCACAGTCCCTAAAGGGTGTTATAATGAGACCCTGTGACTGCAGAGTCATAAATAGGGAAAATGAGCATTTTACGAGCAACATGCACGTGTGCGAATGGCCTATCGTACTGTACACAGCTTGTGGAGTTGTGCATGGGTCTGTATTAAAGATCACTGTTTTAGAGAGCATTGGGAGCTCTGTTACTTACAGTTTAATTAGTCTTTCTGTTACGAGAAGGTCTACATTTGGAGTCTCCAGCTCGTTCAAATCACAAGCTAGTGAAAATCCAAGACTACCAGCGTCTTCCCCTCGTTCCTACGAACAAACTCGTATAAAAATCTCTCTTACTTTCCATACAAAGATATGCCGAAAGTGGCACTGAAACACAACCATACAGTTTCACCTCATCGCATCAGATAGAAACACAATTCGTTTCGTAACATGGAAATACCTCATCGTATCGTATCTACACGATCGTAGAACCCTTGATAGCAAGTGACAAGGCCGATTCAGCAATGTACGATAGTTTAGCAAGCAACTATGATGTTTAATATGCACTCTAATCAATATTCCATCCCAAAGCAGTAATCTTCATATCTTGTAGTCTATATACACTTCCCTCCACATGCAATACCGTTCCTGTTAGTCTCTTGTCTACAAGTCATCAAACAAAGGACCCTCGTAGACATCTTCCCAGTCCATTTCCGACTCCATATCGGACGTTTCTGTGTCGTAATGAATGGTTGTAACCATTGGTGCAAATCGGACAGCTCCAGGGGACGAAGCCGTTCCTCCATAGTGTGTCTCTCCCTTCAAGATGCCCTTATGTTCAGGAGTAGCTACTGGTTGTAGAGGATGCAGTACACTTGGATGCTGTTGTGTAGTAGGAGCTTCCTTCTGCTCTGGAGCTCCTCTAGTCAACTTTGACCAAGTTCGTCTCGTGAAAGTCGCGTTGGAGTTTCGCAAAACGTACTTCCAGGCCTCGGAGATTTCACTCTCGGTCCACTTGTGTGGAGATGCGTTGGTTTTGTCCACTCTCATGTCTGCTCGGTTGTTGTCCACTCTCATGTTTGTTTGTGTAGATGCTGTGTTTGTGTAAGGTCTGCGAATGTGTACGTCGAGTCTGGAGTAGACGTGGTTATATATAAAAGAAAGCGGGGCAGGGAATATGGCGAATTTCGGAACTCGGCAGTGACAAGGTTGGGGAGATGATGATCGAAACTATACTGAGAAAATGGATGATTATTCTACAGAGACGTGAGTAGTCTAGATCGAACCGGAACGACGAGACGAATCGATTGGTAGTGGTTTGAGCTTTGTAGGATGAATAATACCCATCCCAGGACATCTACCTCATCATGGTCGTACTTCAAATAAAGTTGGTAGGGGTAAACCGTCGGAACAAGTAGGGTCGTGTAGCTCGACGAAAAGTGCTCCGATTGGAGTAAAAAACGTCGGAATCTGCTCGCCTGATCCGTGCGGTTTGACTAAAAATGTCATATGCTCCCCAGCTATCCTGCTTACTGCTCAACTCGTTATCCTAAATATTCCGGACATGCTAAAAAGAGTTCAACGGTTAAGCATCGGACATGTGCAAGACGGCATTTTCCCATGCCTCAGATGACAAGTGTCACTCGATATAGAGCGGCTTGACCTGGGGTAAGTCATGGGAGAAAACAAAGAAAACGGCAAAATCAACATCAGAAAAATAAAACCCCAAAAACAAATAACTTGTACCCCTACCTTAGTTTGCAATATTCGAGTATCGTACCTGGTACGTAATTCATGCTAATTAATCTGACACAGCCCTCCTTTCAGTGGCTGAGTTTTAGACAGCACTCCACAAGCCACGCATGACAGCAGGCTGTGTGAGACAGGCTGTGTATACTAAATATAATGACACAAATAGATCCAGAGGAGATGATGTGTCGATAGATAACGTACGTATTATCACCTGTTTATTTGATTTTTCCCGTCAAACTTCACCATCGAGGAATACAGTTAAGTCCGTGTTTCTCGTATCGCATGGAACGTATTGTGGAAGAAATGATAACCATGAGTTTGAGTGAAAGTGATGAAAATTTTCCACCCCAGAGTGCAAAAAGCGTTTTTATTTGTGTGTACGATACTGATTATCACGTTATATTGCCCCTGTGAGTGACGCTATACAGTCATGTGTGTGTAAATTACTTGTATTCACATGACCTTCACTGTAATTAAGACACTTCAGATTGAGGGGTGTAACGTGAAATAACACTACAAAACTCACACTAAAAATCCATTTACCAAAAGGAGATATCGGGGTCATACACTACTCATCTCGCACTAGTCCAATCTGATACAGTTTAATTGCCCGACTTTAGTCTGTGTAAAGGGGTTCCTTGGTACAACTTTGGTACAACTTTTAGCTGCCCAGAATAGGGATATTATTCACTCCGGGGAGTTTAGCGGTGGATGTGAAATTCCGATCGAAGAAGTAGAGCTGAATAGGTAAAAAGTATACCAAACGAACCGCCTGATTCAGGGCTATCTAATGGTACTAATCACGTGACCAGGTGGGTTTGGATTCGCCCAGAAAATATGGAAACCACTAAAACACCCGTAACACTCGCTACATATGTCGGAGTGGAAAATAAACAACTCCATAGATCTCCCCGAACCAGTAGCTCTCTTTTCATACCACACACTTCCCCCACACACCCACATTTCTCTATTCCGTCAATTCACCAATGGTCATGCACGAAATAACCACACTCCTGTGATTAACGATGTACAGCCACAGTTCAAGTCGGCCAAAAAAGCTCCAAAATGCTGCCGGAAAAGCTGACTAAGCAACATCACGTGACTCTGAACCCATACCCACCTTCAACCCCTCCCCCAACTCCAAAATCCACCATCGCTCTATCTCCTCTCCTTATCTCACATGCATGCATGCTGTACATATGCACCACTTAAATCCGCCACAATAGGACCGTCATCACCACACACTACACACTACACATGAAGCTGAAACTCGCTCTGATTGCTTTAGCCGCGCATACAGCGGCTTCGGCGGCCACCGGACAGCAAATCTTTGCCCTCAAACACCCCGACCGACGTCCCCTCACTTCTGGAGAGTACACTTTTCTCCAGACCACAGACACCCATGGCTGGTTTGAGCAGTCTGGCGAGACGTATTTCGGCGACTGGGGCGATCTGGCGTCTTTCCATCATCACATGAAGCGTTTGTACCCCAACCTGCTGTTTTTCGACTCTGGAGACAAACATGATGGCAATGGAGTATCGGATGCATCTACTCCTCGGGGTCATTATTCGCGTCGTCTGTTCAGGGAGATGCCCTTTGACGCAGTTACGGTTGGAAACCACGAGCTTTACAACACAGAAGTGGCTACTTTGGAGTACGAAGAGGTGAGTCAGTTTCTGGGCGACAAGTATCTCTCTGGCAATGTGGATATCTGGAGAGGAGAGTGGAAGCCGTATGGAAACCGGTACAAGGTGATTGAGCGGGATGGATATGAGGATGGACGGACTAGAAGGATTCTGACATTTGGGTTCCTTTATGACTTTGATTTACACCCCAGTAATATCAGAGTGACAAAGGTGAGAGAGGCCGTCAAGCAGCAGTGGTTTACGGATGCTCTGGACAACGAGGAGTATGATGTCATTGCTGTGATTGGTCATATTCCTCTGAGATCATGGGAGTTTCCTCAGCTGATTGAAGCTATTCGACAGAGGACCGAGAAGCCGCTTGTTCTTTTGGGTGGTCATTCTCATGTTCGTGATGCTGTGCAGCTCAACGGCGAATTCGACGGTCCTAAAGATGTCGTTGGAATTCAAGGAGGACGATTTTTGGAGACTCTGGGGTGGTTGGCGCTCAATGTCACCGAGGAGGGTACTACTTCGTCACGATCGTACATTGATTTTCACGTTGATGGCCTCAAGTTCCACTCCCAGCTTCAGGATGAGAAATGGGACACTGCTTTGAGTAAGAGTTTGAGACGACAGCTAAGTCGAATCAAGAAGAAGCTGGACCTCAAGGAAGTGTATGGGTGTGTTCCAGAGAACTATTACACCAATGGTGCGAAATTCCCCGGTCCCAACTCTCTTCTGAGTCTGATTTCAGATGAAGTACTACCCCGTCTCAATGGTACAGCTGAAGGAGCTACAGGTGACCGAGTGATTATCACCAACACTGGAGGACTTCGATTTGATCTTCTCAAGGGCCCCTACACTCGAAACACCGGATTCGTGGTCTCTCCCTTCCCAAACAACTGGGTGTATCTGCCCAACATTGATATTCATACGGCTCATGATATTCTACCCTACTTGAACCGAAAAGCCCATATTCTCGGATCTGGTCATATGGCCCCCGAAGAGATTCCCCAGGAGTGTGATATGTTCCATGCTGCTGATACGAGAGGTCTTCTGCCTGGATATGTCACTCTCGATGACTATGGACATGATGGAGATGATACTCCTCACTGGGCTCTTCCCTACTATGAGCTTCCTAACGCCATTCAGACGGAGATGCCAGAGGAGGGAGTCAAGTACGTGGATGTCGTGTTCTACGACTTCATTGCTCCGTTTGTCCAGGAGGCGTTGTATGCTTTGGACCGACCGGACTACTTTGAGAGGTTGACAGAGTATGGAGGAAAGGCGTTGGGGGAATTGTTGAGGGATTATGCGGAGGAGAACTGGCAGTGCCGTTATTAGTCACGTCTTGGGCGCGACTAATATGAATGAAGTACGAGCGAAGCGAGTATTAATTCACCCGCAGGCCACTCCCGTAGCTGTACTCATATAGCTACTGCTACATCTAGTACAGAGCAGTGATGCATGGTAGTCACTGTCTTTACTGTACTTATATACAACATAAATGCTAATATATATTCACGATAGCCGAGGTACCCGTAGTCTAGACCCTTGTCATCTCAAAACAAAGAGTACAACCTGAATATACCTAGTCCATGGTCAACAAAATAACCAAATAATACAGTCCAAGTGTATACACAGAGTTAATGAGTGAATACCTGATCTCTAAATGCAGTTTATAATAAAGAAGTCTCTATAGCCTGTATCAGTAGTTCACGTAGAGTTGTGACATGTTGACAGTGCATGATTGGATGAGATTGGGGCTGGGGAAGTGAGGGAGATCTTTAAGAGAAAAATAAAACAAATGAGATTGTATAGCGAGACGAGGGGAGTAAAATTGTCAAACTGGCTTTTTTGTAGGATACATGTAGAGTGAGATATATAGGGTTAAGTAGGAGAGGTATTGCCAACTTGTAGCACTTTTTATAGAAGTAATATATTGTCCAAACACAACATTATTGATATCATCCGAAGCGTTGGAGGTGTCTTATTCTAATGGCCAACTCCAGAAGCCTGTAATATCTATATCCATCGAGATATGATGACAATAAGTTCAAACGACGACAGCAAGAGCACAACAAACGGAAACGCTTAGTGAGTACCATATTAAGCATCAGACGACCTCAACGAACACACCTATATCAATATCTCAACATGTCCAAAATTTCTAGTTTAGGACGCCCGAAACCTAAAAAAATTCGTGCAGATACGCAAGTAAACACAAAATAAATGGTACTATCGTGTTCGTCGGGAAACAGCGATCACACCTATACCAATTTGTCTGTGTTTTAATTTTTACAAATCTTTAACCCGTCTCAACATATCCAGGATTAATGGTAGAGGTTCCCGCTTTTAAGGTATTGTTCATTTAAGCTATGGGAACATTGGGTAATTTTTTGGTTAAAATTGGGTGTATTTCAAGTAATATCCAAAGTAGTTCGTGGCTTAAAATACAGCCAATCTTAACCAGAAAAATACCTGATGCTCCCATAGCTTAAATGAACTATACCTAAAAAATCGAAATCTCTGCCATTAATCCTGGGTATGTTTCAAGGGGTTTTGATTGGAAAAAATTGAAACAAAAAGTAATTGATATAGGAGTGATTGCCATTTCCCCACGAACACAATGGTGCCATTTATTCTGTGTTTATTTGCGTTTCTGCACGATTTTTTTTAGGTTTCAGGGCTCCTAAACTAGAAATTTTGGACATTTGGAGATATTGGTATGGGTATGTTCTTTGAGGCTGTCTGATGCCGAATATGGCGGCCGCTAAGTGATTTCGTTCATACTGCTGTTGCTGTCGTCGTTTGAATCTGTTTTAGGTATATCTCGTCGAATATACATGCTAGCGGATTATAGAGTCTCTCATTGGATTCAGAAGCCTCAGGTGGTCCAGATGGTACTACTTTACTAGTGTTTGGTGATCTTCTACATGAAAACAAGTGCTGTAAACCATGGTATCTCTCTTGGACTGAAGCTAGAATATATCACTTTAAATGATTCCTACAAGAAACCCACAATCACAAGTTTAATCCTTCCGTTGAACTGAACAATACGTGAAAGTCTCAAACCTTTTCTGTTCCTCCTGGTTAATTGGAGATGATTTGAAGATTGGTAGATATTTATTGCAAGTCATTGGTTGAAAAACACAATCGTACCTGTTATATGAAGACATACTGAGTTGAAACTTCATTGATACCCCCGAACTAACTCTTTTCCTCAGAAACCACTTTGATTTGCAGCGGTGAGCTACTCCTATTATGATTCTTTTGAGCTGGGCTCTTGTGGGACAGAAACTAGCTGTCCAAGTAGACTTCCAAAATCAATTTAAACAGAATAAACCGCCTGAAATAGCTAATTCAATGTTTACTCTTGATGCGAGAAGACTCTTCCAATTGGTAGAGCAGCTCATTGGGCAAAATACCTCCAACTCGAGACGTGGGATCACTGAAATGAATTATTGGGGTTGACGGAACCGAGGGAGATTTTTTGAACAAAATAAAGAAGTGAGATTGTAGAGGGAGACGAGGAGAGCAAATCTGTATAGGTGGCTTAGCTATATAATTCCTGTAGAGTAAGATATCATAAGTTTAGTATCGGAGAATATCATCTTGGAAAGAATCCTACTCATCAGATATGAGCTGAATCAACAAAATAGCTGTTGTATGAGAGTATAACTGGTCCATAAATGCCTAATCTTTTTCATTTTTGTCGCTCCGAATTAATTTTATTTAATCTGATTTAATCTGATTTTTCTGAAAAATTCTCAAAAATACGAAACAATTAAAATAAATTATAACTCGTTTCTACGTTATCCTACACAGTTGTAGATCATTCCAGAAGTTTAGACAGATCGAATGTACATGTGAAATGCATATCTACGCATATAACTGTTATATCCATGAAATCCCATCAACTTTCATTGATTTCCAATTCGTCAACTCTCAGAAACCAGCACAAAACATCCAACTCCCCTAAACTCTGCAGAACTGTTCAACCACCTCTTCTACGTTCATTTAAAGCCCATTCACCCCCACAAACGTCACACTCCGTTAATCCGATTTATTCTGATTTAATTCAAAAAAAGTCCAATAATATTGATCTGAACACGACGTTATTGGTATCATCCGAACCGTCTGAGGCATTGAAATGATCTTGGGAGCGCAAATAAGCTACAAGTAGTACTGTACATCACTGTCGTAGTGTTGTTGGTGAAGATTACCCCTGGCCCTACAGTTACTTGATGGTGCTGATATATAGCTATATTCGACAATTCCTCACCTCATCTCGCTAATCATATTCTCGATATCTCCAATGTTCAGCTAACGGTACTCCAGTCTCTCTCAGAAGTTTGTTGCGGGTCTCAAGTCGCACACTTTTTCTCATCATCCGTGTCTGAAATTTGCCGTTCAAGTATCCCGGAATCATGTGAATGTGGTCTTCAGACATTCCTACTGGAGGAAAAATGGTAGTTATGGATCCAGAAGCAAAATTAACCATCTCTGCTTTTTCGCCTTCTCCTACATGCGAAAGGGCCAAATGGCTCGAGTCAGTGGACTGGCTAGTCTGCACAAATTTTTTAGCCGCCAGTCCCGTAATAGCTTTCTTTTTGCTGTAGTACAACTCACCATCGTTCCCATAGTCTATCATGATAGGCATGATCCATGTTGAGAACTGCCACCAAAAGAGGCCATTATAAAATCCCATCAGGTCTCCTTCTATTTCGTCTGTAAATGAGTACAGTCGTTTGTGTTCAAAGTCAACAATATGGTAACTGATTGCGTCATACTCAGTGAACCGTACATGGAGTACTCCTGCCAATTCTTGCAGGTATATGGGTCTTCTTTCGAAAGTGACTCCATGCTTGAAGTGTGGTTTATCTCTGGGAATAGCAAGACAAAGTCCGTCTATGTTAAACACTGTGACTGATTTTGGCTGCACAATCACTTCTAGATGGTCCTGCCCAAGAAAGGAAGTCTCCACTGTAATCTCCACATCCATGCATTTGATGATAGTAGTTTCACCCTCCTCACGTAGAATTGGAGCCACTTCAGGTATGAACTCCATAGTCCTCAAGTCTCTGACCGAGTTGCTTAGAGTTGGATAGTACTCACCGGGGCGCAAGTGGAAATGATCACAAGTTTTACGACAAGTGGTGCTGTCGTAGGGCTGTAGACCTACAAAGTTGGCCGGCAGTTTTTCATCCAAATCCAGTTCGAAACCAACAACGGAGAATATCTGTTTTTCTTTTTCTTTTTCATCCACATGTACATCGCCTAGGGTTCTAGCGGTACTCGTGGGCCACTTGAGCCGCGCAATAAAGACTAGTACGCAATCTGCCCAAGTCTGCAATTCACCGTCTCCAGGCTGCATCCACGGGTTGCGTGCACGCAGTTTGCGCTGTAAAACATGGTCCATTTGGTTAAAGAGAACGTACCATGCCGAGCAGACTTGTCTGAGAGTCACGCATGTTTCCAGAGAGCAAAAGGAAAAGATGATGGACATGATTTCGAAGGGGAGGTCGAACGGTTTGGACTTTACATGGGTAATAGGCCGTGATAAGGGTTTAGAAGTTACCTCGTCGACAGCATGCATTTCCGTAAAAGCCCATTCCTGGATCTCAGCAGACTGGCCCTTGAGTAACTCCTGGTAATGAGTCTGCAACAATCTCTGCTCTTCTCGGGCAGTGATGAACTCGTAGTGATCGTTTTGCTCGCGTAATTGGCACAATTTGCGCTTGAGTGCAGCTCCAAGTTTACCATACTTGTCTTTTTCATGTTCAGCAACACACTCATGACTCTCAACATTGTGTAGCATATGAGCCACAATCCTCATATTTTTACGCAAGGGTTTCAAACCTAGACTCATCCACGTATTTTCGGAAGTCGACAATACGCGATATTCCTCTTTGACCTCATTCAGAGCTCTCAGACACTCGGCTTGAGACGAGGGTATAGGTAACGGTTCGATCTCGGTAACATATTCCTCCATACGCTCTTTGTAATCGGTAAAACATTCCGACAAATCTTCATCCGTCGCAACGAGTCCACTCAGAGCTGCTTCATATACCTCAATCTCCATGATTTCTTCGTTGGCCATGTTGACTTGAGATGATAAGAGAGAGACACGCGACGCGACAAAAATTAAGTTACCACTAGAAAATATGTGTGTCGTAGAAATAGTGCAGCTGGATGGAGAAGATCTAAGGGATCAATTTGGTACCATATAGCCCACTATTTATGTTTTCCTATAGAGAGTAAAGGGCCGTGTTGTGTTCTCTGAGTTTACCCACTTAACGGACAATAATTTAAGGTTTATAATATCCCAGTCTTAACAAAAGCCTACCAGGGGACCTACAAACATGCTCACTTTTGCTCACATGTTTGTGTATACTAAGACATATTTTATTTAATAAAACGCTCAATATAACGTCTGCAATTAACGAAAAGCTCTCTGTATGTTAGGCAGACCCAGGGAACCCATCAAACTCTATCTTAGTCAGCTTTTTCTTAACAAAATGTTAACAAAAGTCTTAACTAAAAATTAATACTCTAAAAATACCCAAAAAATACCCCTAGACACCCCCCACCACCTCTTATCTCCTTATCTATTCATTCAGCTGAAAACACGGCACTTTCCTCGGGGGAACTACGTTTGACGTTTGACACATGTACCTGGTCTAAGTGGATCTGAGATATACGGCATCAGCTAGTAAGATAATTACTACTGTAATACAGTCACGTGACCATATAAACTGGCGCTGATAAAATCACGTGACTGTAAATGCGTACGAACTTTATTTATTTTCGCTATATTTGTGTCCATCTTCACTTGTCCTGTCACACCTGACCCCTGAACATGGGTATAAAGTGACAGCTCAAAAGCAGCTCTTTAATTAAAAAAAAATCCCATAAAAAATCAGTCCTATATATAAAGAGAATCTCAACCTCTAGGAATACGTACAGTACCAAAATATGAGTTATACAGACAAGTACCGTGTTATGTGCCGACAGTATACCAATATCATAACCGTTGGTCATACTGCACCTACTCCTTTTTTCATCTCAAAACGGATCTCGCTTATTCCTCTTTTAGACCTTTGCATGAACTCCACCATCCTACTGAACGATACCGAAACACCAGTCGTATGTATTTGACTAGTTACAAGTGATCTACGGGTGTATCCACAGACACACAATCTCACCTTCATAAAACACTTAGAACATATCTATAGCACCTCATGTTCGGTCTACTGTACCAACTCTACCACCACACGTCAGTCACGTCACTGTTTTTCTGGACGTGTTTCCACATCCTCTCCTCTACAATGCCTCCAAAACGCAGTCAACCAGATACAAACCAGCTCAACATCTCTCAACTGGCCAAACTGAAACCAGGGGAGCCCAGAACTCCTCCGAGAAACGCCCGAAAACGCCAGAAAAAGTTCCCTGGAGTTGGCACGGGGACTTTTCAAGATCTGACGACTTTTCAAGATCGAGATTTATCGTCTTCTCCAGTCAGATCGGTGTCCAGTCCGTTCTCAAATGACAAGCCAAGAGAAGAGTTGCGGATCACGGAAAATCGCATTTTTCGCGGGTTCAGTGAAGAGTTTGAGTCACGTGATAGTAACGATAAGTCACGTGACCCAAACCGACTAACCGGGCTTCAACCGGCTCAGCAGAGCTGTCAAGAGCCACCCCAGGAGCAGACTGCCTCGCTATCACGTGACTCGCAAAATTCTTCCTCCTCTTCCTCTTCACGTGACTCTAACCTTTCTCTCCACTCACGTGACTCTGTCGTCACTGTGGACGTTGATTTTTCAGATCCAGACAATACTCTCCCCAGTTCCGAGGACCCCAGACTCACATATTTCGCTCCATTGAAGCATAGACCGCTTCCCCCGAGTCAGAGAAGCCCAGAGCCAGTTTTAGGAGTTGTTTCCGATGATTCTGAGTCGGAAGTAGAGGTTAAGGAGGAGCCTTCTAGTGATATGATTGTGAATTCAGCTTGTGGGTTGGGGTTTGAGAAAGATAATGAGTCACGTGAGTCACATGATGAAGATGAGACTTCCCATGGGCTGGAAAAGTCAGCTGGAATTTTTCAAATGGGGGAGTTGGGTCCTGCTTCTACTAGTACTCCAGTGAAGGTAAGAGAGGAACCACGTGACCTAGAGACACAGGGAGTTGAGTCACGTGTTAGGAATGAGTCAGGTGATCTATTGGCGAACTCCCCAGACGGATCACGTGACTCCAGCGACGACGAGTTTTATTCTCTTCCAAACTCTCCTCAACCGAGAGCTCCAGACATGCCAGAGTCACGTGACGTTGAGTCTCAAGATCCAAAAGAGCTGAGTGATCTTTTTATCAACTCCTCACCACCGTCACGTGACTTTAACAGAGATGACTATTTGCCGCCTTCTTCTCCTTCAACAGCTATCCCACAGTCACGTGGAGTTTACCAAAAAGATTCCCAGTCACGTGATTTGTCAAGGCTGCCTGAGAAGATTCGGACACGAATTTTGCAGTCACGTGACTCCGCCAACTACTCTACGCAAATCTCACCCTCTCGCCCCTCCCAATCTCTCTCTTCTTCACCCCCCCCTCGGGTCCAACGTCACGTTAATGAGCCACGTGACTCGTGCGACAACTCTTACGGCGAGAAATCGGACGTAGACTTGTCGTATGATGAGGGTGAGTCACTTTTTACCGATCCAGAAACATCACGTGATTTAATTCCTTCGGATCGAGCTGATCTGGCTGACTGTGAAGGTCCTAGAAATACGCATGCTGATGATTTGGTGGATTCCAGTTCCCCTGTCAAGGTAGGTAATGGTATTAGTACCAGTAGGGAAGATATTCTTAAGGACTTGGAGAGTGATGGTCTTGAGAGTGAGGGTGTTACTGCTGGTGTTACTGCTGGTGTTGGTAAGAGAGGTCATTTCAGTGGTTTTGTTGATGTTGGTCAAACTACTACAGACACTGATATGGAGAGTAGACCAGCTATCCTTGAAGCTACTGATAGGGAAGGTCTTATCCATCACAACTTTGTGAATTGTGATACTACAGCAGAGGAGCTGAAGTATGCGGGGAAGTTGGGGGCTGTTAATGGGGTTATTGGCCAAACTGAAGGAGATACTGAAGTGTCTTTTCATGAGTCTGAGGGAGAAGACGAAGATGGTGTTCATGAAGCTGATGTTAAAGGTGATATTGAAGTGATTGGAGATGAGTCTGATGATGAACATGAAGCAGGTGTTCATGAAGCTGATGAACATGAAGTAGGTGTTCATACTGAAGCTGAAGATGATATTAAAGTCGAAACTGAGTATGAGTCAGATGGTACTGAAGCTGCAGTTACTCATACTGTTAAGACTGAAGAGGACCACCTGTTTTCCAATGCCAAGCTTGAATCAGAGTCTGACCACGCAAAAGAGGAATCTTTTGAACGTATTCTGGTTGTTCCTGGAGTTGGTGAAGCTGAAGATGGTACTGAACATGCTCAAGCTGATCCTGAACATATCACTGAAGCTCAGTATGAAGCTGTTGACGAATCAGACTTGGAAGCCCAAGCCCAAGCAAACTCCTCTCTGTACTCTGAGGAAGGGAGCGTCATCTTGTTCATGTCCTTTTCAGAAACCCCAGACACTAGTATCATCGAATCAAAGAGATGGATGGACATGGCCCCCAAAAATCACGTGACTGTACCCACTCACCTCCAATCGCTCATGTCTTTGTGCCACTCAAAACTTGCTCAAAACTCTTCAAATATTCCTCAGAGCCTCGTTTCAGCTTTTGACTGGTCTCTATGGTTACCAGTATGGAACAGCATCCTAAACCACAGTCAGGACTCGTTTGCAGTTTTTTTCTTGTTTGCGAAAAAATGTGGGCACAAGAGAGAATTCAGGTGTCACGTGACTGAAAAAAAACACGTGCTCACGTCTCATCATCGTTTGCAAATGATAAGAGGCAACCTGACACTCGATGACGTCACCTACCTGAAATTTGTGAGTGAGCAGCTCAAAACTTTGCTGGTGGTATCTTATACACGTGACAGTCACGTGTCACCAATCGTACTGTCTTCTTTAACAGGTTTGGAGTCTGTTTGTGTGTTGGATCTGAGACATGTTGATGTTTCAGACTACACTCTTACACTGTGGGCAAACAATCTGGAAAGAAAAAAATGGGCCAATTTGAGAGCTCTGTTGCTTGGGAAAGTGAACGCCGAAAAAATCATGCCTCTACTCAACTCCAATCTTTGGTATGTTGGTTATGAAGGGGAGGCCAAGTCTAAAGAAGGATGGATTTGTTGCAAGACAAAGGATATCAAAAAAGGGAACTTTGATATTGGCTTGAAACGTGTTTTGAAGGGCGTAATAAGCAAAAAACCATCTTCTTACTTCTACGCTTTGTTGAGAGAGTACCATGGAGAAACTGCAGTCAAGAGTTTTGTTATAGAAACGTGTTTTGGAGCGAGTAAGAAGGGGCGCAAGAAGGGAAGGAGGGTTGATGAAGGGTATAATCATTTTGTTAGAATGAGAAATTATTAAATGAATTGATTGTGAAAAAAAAAAGTAGAAAAAAAAGTAGAAAATTATAGAGAAGCTGTTTACAGAGGAACTGACAAGAGGACTTTGAAAGATTGTTCTAACTGCTCAATATGGCGTGTTTATGTAAAAATTTACATCCCCATACATAGTAATATTTGGTATGAACATGGCTCTACTTCTATATCACAACTGTCCAGTAAAGTACCATTTACGAACACCCACAAATAAACAAAATACACAGTCCTACTAATTGAACCATAGCGAGGCTGATTAAGCCCTCGAAAACCACATCTAACCCCCTGCATTAATATCCCAAGCCAGAATCGAACTCACACACTCACTGCGCTAGCCCCAAAACCTCCGTTCGATCCCGATATCGGCCATGTCAAAAAAATAAAAACAGTTTTACACTCTTAAAACCTCGTAGAACCCGATTTTCCAGTCAAATTAACCAATTGCCTTGTATTTCCACCCCTACAATCCCTTCCCACTTATTCACAACTGCTCTCAATCTCGCCATGCAGTGACTAATTAGCGATAAAGTTAATTGAGTCATACCCCGTTTCACCTTGTATACAACCCCACAACAGAACGAATACTCATCCGATTTGAAAATAAAAAGCACCATTCTCATCTCCATCACGTGACCATTCCAACAAACCAAATATCTCCTCACTCCCAGTTTTGGATCACCCCCAACCCAAATTTAAGGTTAAGGTATTCCACTTGCTACATCTTCCACTCTCCACCACCTTTCATCTTCATACTTCATACAACACAATGGTGAAATCTAAGAAAGCTGGTGTTTTGGGCGCGACCGGGTCTGTTGGCCAGCGGTTCATCCTCCTTCTCTCCGAGCATCCCGAGTTTGAGCTCTCTGTTCTGGGCGCCTCTTCTCGATCTGCCGGCAAAAAGTACGTCGATGCTTGTGACTGGAAGCAGACCGATGTGCTTCCCGAGGCTGCTGGTCTCACTGTCGTCAAGGAGTGCACTCCCGAGAACTTTGCCGACTGTGACGTGGTCTTTTCTGGTCTGGATGCCGACTATGCTGGTGAGATTGAAAAGGCGTTTGTGGACGCTGGTCTTGTGGTGATTTCCAACGCCAAGAACTACCGACGAGAGCCTTCTGTGCCTCTTGTGGTCCCCACTGCCAACTCCGCTCACCTGGACTGTTTCACCGAGCGAGTTTCTGCTGCCCGAAAGGCCGGTAAGAAGCAGGGCTACCAGATCTGCAACTCCAACTGCTCCACTGCAGGTCTCGTCATCCCTCTCAAGGCTCTTGTGGACGCCTTTGGACCCATTGACAAGGTGATTGTGACCACCATGCAGGCCGTGTCGGGTGCTGGCTTCTCTCCTGGAGTGCCCTCCATGGACGTGATTGATAACCTGATTCCCTACATCTCAGGAGAGGAGGACAAGATGGAGTGGGAGACAAAGAAGATTCTGGGCCACGTCAGCAAGGACGGCGCTACTTTTGAGAACATTCCCGACTCGGAGCTCAAGGTCTCTGCTACTTGTAACCGAGTGGCCGTTATCGATGGACACACTGAGTGCGTGGCCTTCTCCTTCAAGAGTGACACAAAGCCCTCCGTGGAGGACGTGAAACGTGTCCTTAAGGAGTACGTTTCCGAGCCCCAGAAGCTGGGATGCCCTTCTGCTCCTAAGAATGCTATTCATCTTCTTGAGCAGCCTGACCGACCCCAGCCTCGACTGGACCGTAACCGGGACAACGGCTACGCTGCCAGTGTTGGCCGAGTGCGACAGGACGCTGTGCTTGACTTCAAGTTCACCGTTCTGTCTCACAACACCGTTATTGGTGCTGCTGGATCCGGTATCCTTATTGCCGAGACCCTGCTCAAGAAGGACCTTATTTAGAGTAAGAAAAGTATTATATGGTGAAATGGAGTGCAGATTTGGAAAGAGCAAAGGGAGAGGGTCATTTTGGTATAAGTAAGTGCGTCATTTGGTTGTTCTATATCATTAGACATAACAGTGCTGAAGAGCTATTGAATAACTCATAAACCTGTAGTAGCTACATGATACTGATGTACTCATTGTATCCCTCTTTTAATAAGTGGTCGGTACTGTCAACGGTGGGAACGCCCAGCGGGGGGATTCCAGCAAAAAGACAGCAGACTACGTCTGCTCATCTTTTTGCTTGGGAGTTTACTTAAGTGTAACAAAAAAGCCAACTAAAAAAGTGACCTGGGGGTGGCTACTGCTCGTTACAGGCATCCTACGGACATGAGAGTTTCAGTAATACATCGATTGACGCATGAAATTATATAATCCACATTAATCTCATCATGTGTTAGTACAAAAATTCCGAGTTGTACGTCCCCAAAGTATCGATATTACTTGACATTTTAGATTTACTTCATTCCTCCCAAAAGCTTAACTAAAGTGTAACTGGAGTGAAGAAATGACCCGAGAATATGAGCCAGGTTATTGTTTCAAGTACAGTACTGGTACTGGATGTTACATATACCGCAGAGGGTACCCACCGTTGATGGTACCGACCACTTAGATCCACTTTATGCTTGTCATTTGTTGCATTCTTCAAAGTCGATATCTGGATGGTGTCTATCGCCAACTTGAATGTAACCAACTGACACCAAGAGAATCGTTAGAGAGATGTAGAGTTGATCACAGAGTAATTTGAGCTCCTTTAAAATATATAAGAACTGATTTGTATGTTAGAAAGGCTCCAGATGGAAAACACAAGCCCTCTCATTGCATCCATTTACTTGACATTAGTTGAGATGTCAAGTAAACTGTCCCTCCAAAAGTCCAATCAAACTTTAACAGGAGGTCGCGGGAATCTGGGATTTATAAATTTATAAAAACGCGGCCCATTAATTGCCCAAAAACCAGGCTTTAAATGTGTCTAGGTTTATGAAGCGCTGCTAAGTAACGGTCAAGTAAACAGAACTTATACCATACACCTACAGGCTGGAATATTTACTTGATCAGAATAATTCAAGTCATAACCGATTCTACACCTCAATAAGACTCTACCAGAATTTTCAAAATTCAGATAAAACCACTTTTACCCTACCTTCCTCAGTCCCCCTCCCTACTTGGCTTTTGTTAACAAACCTCACCCCAACTTTTTCCCCAACAAACTCATTTAAGCTTTTTTCAGTCCCCTCCTCCCATTGGCCAATTTTTACCTCATGCACTGTGGTCGTATCTCCGAAACACATCTCCGGAGGTGGGTCTGTACACAGCGTAGTGGGAAATAATATTTTGTCACGTGACCCGCAGAACCAGCACAAACCTTAATCCTGCTTTTATATTTCCTATTGCGCTCAAATCCGCTAAAAAAAACCACCATGCTTGGTCCAAACAAGGTTACATACCGTTGAACTTGCATGTGGGGAGTTCGGTACTGGACGGCGTAAAGGTGGATATTATGAGGTTATATATATACTGACAGATAGCCCTGACTCCACTGATTGCAATTATGTACTTAGATTTCTAGTAGCATTCTTCCTCATCCAGCTATAGGCCATTTAACATTCGCTTGGAAACCTTGAATGACGTGAAAATTATTGGTTGAAACTAGAGCTGTCCTAGACGAAGTAATATTGATCCAACAGACATCTAATTAATTCCATTCTGATCGTCTCGTTTCGGTGGTTCTAACCACACTAATAACTTGTACCGGTATGTAGAACCCCCACACAAAATCTGACGGAGTCCAACCGTCCCTAAAATAACTTTGTCGTCAAACTAACCGGCTCCTTATATATACCCTTCAGATGCACCAATCCGCCGATGACCAGCTTGATACCCCGCATTTGACCATGCTTGATGAGGACCTAGTCCGTACCGAGGAGATTACCCTTGAAAATATCTCGGATCATGTCTATGAGTTGTTTTCGAGCGACACCCGTCGTTCCAGCAACAACGTATCTCTGGGCTTTGTCAGCACCGATAGTGACAAGGTGACTTTTTCCCACGATGCCACAGGCACCGAAGTGGACCTGTGCCAAAGTACAGCCATTTTGAACTCGTCTGCGGCCAGTACTACCGGTGCAGTTTTGTGGAAGGTTTCTCCGATTTTTGCATCGTGGATTTTGGACTCTAGAGGCGGAGACAAGCCGAAAAAGAAGAAAAAGAGCAGCTCCTACAGCTACACCGCGTCGGTAGCTACCCTAGGGTGTGTTCAAAAGCTGTTTTCAAGCGGAAATACCACCTCAGTGTTAGAACTGGGCTGTGGTGTTACAGGTTTACTTGCCTGTGTTTTTGCTCCCCTGGTAAAAACATATGTAGCCACCGATCAGCATCATTTGTTGAAGCTCACGAAACGCAATATCGAGGATAATCTCAGCCATTACACCTCATCTACGCTGTCTACTCAGACAAACAAGGCCAAGTATAGACTGGAATGCATGGAACTGGACTGGGAAGAGCCGTACGAGAGCTGGGAAGCGATCAGAAATGGTCCCCTGGACGGAGAGTACCCGGATCTGGTGATTGCTTGTGATACGATTTACAATGAGTACCTGATTGATCCGTTTATTGAGACGTTAAAGTTGGTGAGTGGTCCAGATACGGTTGTAATGGTAGCTCAGCAGCTGCGACTTTCGGATATTTTCGAGGCGTTTGTGACGGCTCTGGTGGAGGCGGGATTAGGTGTTTATGCTGTACCAGAGGGCATTATGGGGGAAGAGTTTGCTAAAGGGTATGCACTACATCTTGTTGCAAAGAAGAGAGAAACGGAGTGATGGGGTGTTTGAGAGAGCTAAGATGTGTTTGGGTGGATTGTACAAGGCTTTCTGAATGTGGCAGATGAAAAAGTCCCCAAAAAGTATCGTTCTAGCTCGTTTGTACGGCTACTTGTACAGTACGTAGTTGCGGTGTCTTGTCTGAGGGAGATAAGAAGATAAGGACGTAAAATAATATATATTTATTGCATTAAAATACGAGTGGTTGTAGCTGGAGATGTGTTTCAGGAGCAGTGAGCGACAGGCTGTACTGAGTGCTGCCCTACATGTTACTAAATGTGTAAGTATTCATAACGCTCTTCAACTAAGCTGAAGTAAACACCACACAAAGGGTCAATGACAGGTCGCATAATATCCTTCAATCGCTGATTATTTTTAGCCAGCATAAAGACACGTTCACTTGCATTGTTTGCCAAGAGTTGGACGTGTCCGAGGCTGTGCACGAATACGAGCCCATGGAA
This sequence comes from Yarrowia bubula, assembly GCA_900519075.1. NCBI lineage: Eukaryota > Fungi > Ascomycota > Dipodascomycetes > Dipodascales > Yarrowia > Yarrowia bubula. The sequence goes on along the minus strand of ULGX01000010.1, from coordinate 286,270 downwards.
AGCCTTGGCACAACGCGCTTAGACAGGGGTCAAGCTAGCGGAACGGTTGAGATGATGAGCCGCACGATAGCAAGAGGTGGACTTAAAACGAGAGGCATTAGATACTACTGAGAAGCTCTTCGAGATACCTAGAGAGAGCTGCACTGGAACTATCAAGATAGGACAAAAAGCTCATTTAAAAGATCACTCCCTCAATGGGCAATTACACAATGCTCTACAAGTACAAGTTGTCGATACGACAACTCTTGACACGGTGTTCAAGCTTACAGTTCCACGGCTAATTGTACGCCGGGTTCTTTGACGCTAAACACACTCTGTATCTCTTAGAGCTGATGATAACAGCCCATTACTTTAATTAAGGTAAGACAGGGTGCACCTGAACTAAGCTCTAGCCAGTTGTACGGAAACACGTTCAGCCTAGTGCTTTTACACAGTACAATGTTCACTACGAGTACACGTCAACATCGTAAAAACGTTCAGTAACTCGAGCTGCGCTCTCGTTACTTCACTGCAGGTCCGCTCGCTCTCTCACAAAGCTACGCTTTGTTCGTCGCTCCCTCAGCTATCCCAATAAATTAATAAATTACTTGTACATGCATTATATAGTCAGTGTGGACTTCGTGTATGATCAAAGAACGAATCACATCGTCCCAAGGGTCCACTTTAGAGTGATGGTCGACAGCACTCTGAGGAGTTAGTAGTAGAGTGTACCGGTAGTAGAGTACCGGTAGCAGAGTAACGTGTGTCAGTCACTCGAGCTACGCTCTCGTTCCTTTAGTAGGTCCGTTCAGCAACTCGAGCTTCGCTCTCGTTACTTCACTCTGGTCCGCTCACACACTCGAGCTTCGCTCTCGTGTGCTCGCTACCTTAGGAACTCCATCAAATCCATCTCTCCATCACTCTCTCCCTCACTCTCCACCCTATTATGCGTCATTTCAAACGGATTCTCCCGCTTCTCTCCGTCCGTCTCCGTCAACGTATCTGCCGTCTTATCTGCCGTTGAAATGCCATTGTTTTTATCGTCAAAGCTCTCAAACGAGTTCTTGTGACGCTGAGTACCAGTGTGGGGCGTGGTAGACGTGCTGGAGGCAGTAACCTCCGAAGGAGTTCCTCCATGGTCTCGAGACACCACTTCCTCCACAGTGACAACACCGGCTCCAACCACACTTCGAGGAGCAAGTTTTCCGGGGGTCTGGATGAAGGGGTTGCACATGCACAGCCATCGCTTGATTCTGTATGCGTTTCTGGTGGTGAAGACCCGCTCCTCGGAGTTTCTCCACGGCTTCTCCTGGATACAGAAGGCTACCGTATCAACAGTCAAGTTGAAGGGCTGCATAAAAGAGGCCACAGCAGCGATCCAAAACACAGTTCCATGGTGGAACACATAATGGAACTGTAGAGCCTGCAGGGCAAAGGGAGCAATCCACAAAAAGACATATGCCACGGGATATACGAAGATGGTTCGTACTTGTCGTTCAATGGCCGTTCTTCTGTCTTTGAACTGTCGTAGCTGGTCCATCTGGAACTCCTGGATGGCAAATTCCTGAGGAGACAGCTGAGTTTCTCCTACCAGCTGCTGCTGAATGAGTCCATCAGTGTCGAACTTTTGGGTGTCGAGAAAACCCAGACCTGGAAGATAGGAGATTGCAGAGACGCACTTTTTGCCGAATTTCTTGAATTTCGCCGACATGCTTCGGTCCTCCGATTTCTGAATGTAGCTCTGGGACGCCTGGAAGTTGCGAATGGCCGTGTCGTATTCCCGCTTCACATGGATGTAAATCGACACGTAAATGGCGATAATGATGATGAGAATGCAGTATCGCGGCACCCACGAGAGCACCAGCCGGTACCAGTAGGGCTTGGCCGGCAGGTAGCACCAGGTGACCATGGGAACATAGGCGGTTCTACCTCTATCAATGAACGCCAAAGAGGCCAGCAAAATCGGCACACACACGACAGTGGCGTAGACGTACTTTCGCCACGGATAGAGACCTCCCATGGCGCCCGTGTCTTTTTTGTACACCACGACGCCTGTTTGCAGGGCCAGGGCCAGTACGGCCAAGTCTGCTCCCTCGATAAAGCAGCAGGTGAAGTAGCCGACAATCTCGCAGAAGTTCACATTGTTGTAGGAGCTCTTTACCTGCAGGACTCGCACGGGGTACCATAGCAAAACCACGGCTTTACCAAAGTCAAACGTCAACAGCAGAAAAATGAGGTGGTGTCGAAAGACCTTTTTGCGCATGTTGATGAATAAATAAAATGCAAACAGTCCAAAGACAATGGACACGCACGACGCCACCACGGAACATATTCGCTGCACCAGCTGCTGGTGGTCTGTGTATGCGTTGACCGCGTTGGTGATCGGGTCCTCCTGGAACTTGCCGTGTTGGTGTGACATGGCGTAGGGGGAGGGGTGCTGTTTGTGTCTGTGTCGTTACTAAAGCAATGTCGTTGGGGGTGTATCAGGATTTGTATCTTTTGTTGTTGTAGCTGTAGGGTGTATCTCCGTCTAGCAAGGTGTTATCGATATGTCTGTGTTTGTGTCGGTGTGGTTGCGTCTGTGTCGTCTTCGTACGTTTGATACCGTCGTCGTCACTTCGCTTCACTCGTTCGTTCGTGTGCTTGTCACCAAGTTGAGAGGGAGTGAAATGCGTCAGAGAGTTGCACTACCAGCAGAAAGCGGATAGAGTTTGGCTGGGCTAAAGCCTAACTGTCCGAGATAGTCTGAGCTAACAAGGTGATTGTAGCGGTGGGTGGGAGTGTGTTTGGAGCGGTCTACGGGGTGTATATTGATGGTGGGGGTCTGGTGGGGGGTTGGTGGGGGTTCTGAGAACGAATTTGGGCAGAAACATGGCCCTTTGGCCCTCCTCACTACCACGTGTTGAGGTGCCTCCTGAACCTACATTAAAGTCATCGGAATGGACAGCAAGAATACGAACCGAGATTTGCGAGAAAATGAAAAGAAAAGAAAAAAAAAAAAAGAAAAAAACCACACGCCTTATAGATGTCTTTTTCTACATCAGCCGTATCGTATATCACTCGGTTTTATCCACCGTACAAGTGCCCATGTCAATCATATGGAACGGCACTGTTTTTATTATAGCCCGCTCAAGCTACTCAACGTGAAGTCTCAACGACGATCCCTCCGTTTCATACATGACCCTGAGGGCGAAAAAGCAAGGTGCGATCTCCAGGTTCCGCACACGGGTGAGCACTTTGCACTTTGGCCATTTGCGCAGATTCGCAACTTTTGGTAATTATCACTCAAACCAGCCGTGTATCCAGCCTTGTAAAACTTAGTTAGAAATCGACCCGACGTTAATTCAAAATACTGTTTGACGGTGCCAAAACTCGCTTATTGGTTTTCGCACTCTTTGCAAAATTCATTCCATAGCATTTCCCACTGCTCATCTACACCCTTGTCCTGATACTGCGCATTCCACAGTAGCATCAAGCGACCAGTGAACTTTATGCGGGGGCTGGTGACGGGTAATATCGCAGGTAAAACGTTTGACAGTGAGGGGCTGGCCGCGCCCTGGATCACCTGATTCCACGTTCTTTAGAGTCCCCACTCCCCCTCCTCTTAGCGCCTGCCCTTTTTAGCGCTCACGCCTCTTTTCTTCCCGACTTATTGCTTTTTCCGCCTTTGACAAGTTGCTTTTTCCCTGGGCCATGGTTAGCCTTTTTTCTGCGCTAACGTGGGTCATGCACTGGAACGTATAAGAGGGGGAGCGGGATGACGGGAAACACCTTATTGAAGTGATGTGAAAAATGTGTGGAAAATATGGCAAATTACAGCCACTCCTTTCTTGTTTTTGGCCATTTTATCATGTTTTTATCGTGTGTACTCCCCCCTCTACCCCCCTCACAAACATTAACCTCTCCTACCCTTCACCTGTGAAAAGTACGGAAGCTCTTTTGGTACCTTTCTGGGAAAAGCTAAAACGCCCCAGGCTGCGGTAACCGTTGGTCATGGTAAGCATAGAGACAAACCAGGCTAGAGGGGCACGTGATAAAGCCGTTTGGTCACGTGACAGAAGACACCCATCTCAACCAACACACACAAAGAGCCCCCGCTAAGGGGTGCCATTACCTGGTAGTCTCCGGCAGAACCGTTTGGCTGCTTCAGAAACCTTGATGTTCGGACATCGGCCATGGCGGGGATTGACGTTTCCATGTCTGCAGCGAGTGTTGTGGTTGTTGTTGTGGTGTGTATAGCACCGGGTTAAGTACGGTATATACAGTAGTTGGCACTAATACCCGTCTACTTGTACAGTAGCTCGTACAGTAGACCCTACGGTGGTTTGTTTTTTATTACTCTTTTTGCTTGTGTGAAAAGCGTTCTAAGCCCGTTCCAGCAGGAAAAAACGTTGCTCAAACGCTATTTGGTTTCGGTCTTTGCAGACATGATACGCGTCCAAGGGGTATCAAGATGTGAGATTGGACGGGCAAAAAAAATAGGAGATTACGGAAATTACGGAAATTAGGAAATGACGGAAATGACGAGTTACCCTGTTGTGACAATACAGATTTGTGAGCATTACACATGAGGCTGTGTGCTTGGCTAGTGGAGTTAGTTCATGACTAACTGTTTCATCTTTAGTGTGTTCCAGAATGAACTCCAGATACAATGTTGTGCGGTGTTTTGTACTGTACGGAGTTTTGTACGGTAATGACCAGGCTTTGTGACACCAGCTCTTCTGTTTTTACCTTGTATAGATTCAGACATGTGTATTTACTTGGTACTGTATTGTATCGTATCGTACTCATCTGTCATTATCAACCTCAGCTACATTATCCGTGCAAAGGGACGTTTAAGGTTTTGGAAGTCACCACCCATATCTACTGTGTCATGTCCTCTGTCCTCCTTCTTCATGCTTCACCATGCACTTCCAACACCCCATACCCAACAATTGATACCAGCACCTTCATTCGGCTCCTGATACCCCTGATACCCTGCAGATACCGTTTGTGATTGTGCCATTTCAGCTGATTCTGTTTGTGTCATTTCAGCTGATTGTGTTTGTGACACAAGAGCCCCGTTACCACGGTGGCTACAGCTACGTGGGCATTACTGTTCCCTACACCGTGTCCAGTTGCCCCGTCTGTGTGCTTCTCCAGGCTCTTTGTGACGACTGCCTACCGACACTGTTACCGCCACTAACACTTAGCCACCACCATTACACAGATACCACTGACGTTACAGACACATACACCACTGCTATGGCACTACTGTCGCTGATGTACACCACCACACTGCTACAAGCACCCAACCCATGCCCCAGACGCACCCACCTACAGGCACTACTGCTACTCCTACAACACCTGGTACTACAGCTACACGTTTCTTTTTAAACAAGAAATACATTTTCTATTGAGAGATGGAAAAAGGACCTAACTAAGGCACGAATCTAAAAGTTGGTTGTCATCGACTTAAGATCGACGAAGGAATCGACCCGGGATACCGCCGTTGGAGTCTTCAAATCGCTTATCCTTGCCTCCCTTGGGGTCACACTTGTACACAGTGGTGTACTTGTACGCAGTTGTGACACTGGCAGCAGCGGCCCCCTTGATCGTGGTGGTCTTGGTGATAGTAGAAGCAGGATAAGCAGGCTTGGTGGTCGTGGTGGTCTTGGTAACAGTTGAGGCCGGGTAAGCAGGCTTGGAGATCGTGGTGGTCTTGGTGACAGTCGAGGCCGGATCAGCAGGCTTGGTGGTCGTGGTGGTCTTGAAAATGGTGGTGGGCACGGGGATCTTGACCTCCTCCTTGACAGTGGTGTAGACCTTGATCTCCTCCTTGATCGTGGTGGTCTTGGTGATAATGGAAGCAGGATCAGCAGGCTTGGTGGTCGTGGTGGTCTTGACAATGGTGGTAGGGACGGGGATCTTGACCTCCTCCTTGATCGTGGTGGTCTTGGTGATAGTGGAAGCAGGATCAGCAGGCTTGGTGGTCGTGGTGGTCTTGAAAATGGTGGTGGGCACGGGGATCTTGACCTCCTCCTTGACAGTGGTGTAGACCTTGATCTCCTCCTTGATCGTGGTGGTCTTGGTGATAATGGAAGCAGGATCACCAGGCTTAGTGGTCGTGGTGGTCTTGACAATGGTGGTAGGGACTGGGATCTTGACCTCCTCCTTGATCGTGGTGGTCTTGGTGATAATGGAAGCAGGATCAGCAGGCTTGGTGGTCGTGGTGGTCTTGAAAATGGTAGTGGGCACGGGGATCTTGACCTCCTCCTTGACAGTGGTGTAGACCTTGATCTCCTCCTTGATCGTGGTGGTCTTGGTAACAGTGGAAGCAGGATCAGCAGGCTTGGTGGTCGTGGTGGTCTTGACAATGGTGGTAGGGACTGGGATCTTGACCTCCTCCTTGATCGTGGTGGTCTTGGTAACAGTGGAAGCAGGATCAGCAGGCTTGGTGGTCGTGGTGGTCTTGACAATGGTGGTAGGGACTGGGATCTTGACCTCCTCCTTGATCGTGGTGGTCTTGGTAACAGTGGAAGCAGGATCAGCAGGCTTGGTGGTCGTGGTGGTCTTGGTGACAGTCGAGGCCGGATCAGCAGGCTTGGTGGTCGTGGTGGTCTTGACAATGGTGGTAGGGACTGGGATCTTGACCTCCTCCTTGATCGTGGTGGTCTTGGTAACGGTAGAGGCCGGATCAGCAGGCTTGGTGGTAGTGGTGGTCTTGAAAATGGTGGTGGGCACGGGGATCTTGACCTCCTCCTTGACCGTGGTGTAGACTTTGACCTCCTCCTTGATCGTGGTGGTCTTGGTGACAGTCGAGGCCGGATCAGCAGGCTTGGTGGTCGTGGTGGTCTTGAAAATGGTGGTGGGCACGGGGATTTTGACTTCCTCCTTGATCGTGGTGGTCTTGGTGATAGTGGAAGCGGGATCACCAGGCTTGGTGGTCGTGGTGGTCTTGAAAATGGTGGTGGGCACGGGGATCTTGACCTCCTCCTTGACAGTGGTGTAGACCTTGATCTCTTCCTTGACAGTGGTGTAGACCTTCTCCTTGACCGTGGTAGGCTTGAACTCAGTGACGGTGGTCTTGACAGTGGTAGGCTTGAACTCGGTGACAGTGGTAGTGGAAGGCTTAGCTTCCTTGGTCTCAGTGACAGTGGTAGTGGAAGGCTTAGCTTCCTTGGTCTCAGTGACAGTGGTAGTGGAAGGCTTGGCTTCCTTGGTCTCAGTGACAGTGGTAGTAGAGTACTTCACGTCAGTCTTGGTGCTCGTGACAGTGGTAGTAGAGTACTTGACGTCAGTCTTGGTGCTTGTGACGGTCTTGGTGCTTGTCTCCTTACCAAACACAAACTTATCAACGGTCTTGGTGATGTAGGTGGGCTTGAAGTCTGTCTTGGTGGTGGTTTTGGTCAAAGTCGTGGTGGTGGGCTTGCACTCGGAATCATCGTAGTACTTCTTGCCATCCTTGAAGAACCATCGCTTCTCGACGGCAGCGCCATTGCCATTGTCACGCAAGTCCGCTGCGGGGACTGCGACAGGGCTGGCCACTGCCAGAGCAGCCAGTGCTAGGATACTTGAAAGTCGCATTGTTGTTGATGGAGAACAATTGATGATTCGGTGTGTCTTTATAGGCAGCTCCGTATCATTTTCCGTGGACAGTCTACGAGGGTAGTGGATAATCTTTTGGTCTTGGGCTCGTCTGCAATTTCTTTGATGGTGGACTAGCTGCTTGGCGGACCCCAATGTCACCAATGATTCAACGTGGTTTAACGTCAAATTGGTGGTAAGCTGGACAATGGGATCCATACGGCTTAGGGCAGCTGTTAGACCTTTGATTGGTGATGTTTGTCTCCGCGGCTAAATGAGGTTGAACTTTGCAGTTCAAGAATTTGAGACTCGGCCAAACGAGCACTGCAGTGCTATTCTGGCATCTGCGTTTGATGAATCATCACCTTTTGCTTAAGCCTTTAGGTGTCCGAGTATGGCATAATGACAACTTCTTGATAGGTGTCACATTGTATCCTGTCTCAGACAAGACAGACTAACGGGTGAGTCGAGAAACTACTGCAACTCTCGGATTGTCTTTCTTTTCGGGAATATTATCTCATATTGGCTGATTATCCTGGTTGTGGCTTTCAGTGTTTCATTCTATAGACACATGTAGAGGACTGTCCGAAGGCGACATGTGTGATTTTTACGAGGTAGTAGTGTATGACTAACTGTGTGTATCTGTAAGCAGATACTTTTTTTCCTCCATCTAAGATCTCTCCATTTAGTTACTGTAATGTCTAGTGGATTTTGTCTACACGAATTGCCCTATTGGGACCACTAGTAGCTGGGCGGTTAGTAGTTTAACTAAGGCGGCACGACAGTAGTTCACATTTGGACCCTATATCTGTTATGCGGCTGACACGTTAATTTAGCCCAGGTGGCTTTAGAGCTACCGAGGCGACTTGGCCCAGCTCATTTAACTCTTAGCTGTCATCGGACCGTCAGAAGGGGCATTTTCAGACGTCGCAGGCCGTTGAAAAATGTCCATGCACCCCACACACAGTCGACTTTGTGAAGAGCGGTGAAATAATAATGGCTCTCTTTCTCTTTACAAAAAGAAATGTGGTCTTTGTAAAGGGCCCTTGGATCTAACCGATGGCACTAGCGGACTTATGCGAAACCTTGCTAAACCCCTGAAAGGGCTTTTTCTGGGCCTGGCAGGTCTTCTACCATGTAGAGACAATTTGCCCCGATATTATGGCTAGGGTCTCCAGTTTTTGTTTGTTTGCAGACCAGACGGGTGAGACATGGGCAGCAGCCATGGAAGGGTCTGTGGGCATGTGATACGCACCGTAGCCCATGTGTAGTCTTTGTGTCTTTACAGGCATCATCTCAACGGCTTTCTTTCAATTTTCCAGGGCCCAGATCTTGCATTCTCCCTACTTGTAGACACCCAACGTCAACATGTCATTTTGCTGGGCTGGAGGGGTCTTATTTTTTATTATTCTGGTGGGGCCTCTGGAGATATCGCCGGGTTGGCAGCCACTCGGGGGAGCCCTTGTAAATAATATTCTCGAGTGTCGACAGAATAGGGTAGTATCGTCGAGACCTCACCACAGATTGTGTTTCAGATTAAGCAGCCTGCCTATCTGGGGTAGTTGAACAAAAGAAGTGGATTCCTTCATATTTGAGACACTACTAGTAAAACATGTAACAAAGATTTGTGGAGTCTCCTCTTGTTTTTCTTTATCTCCTTCGTATACCCAGCACTAGTGGAGGCGAGCTGTCAAACGAAATTGCTCTTGGCATGGCGTGATTGGTCTGGCCGTTGGACGATTAGTAGCATTGTGTCCCAACAGGATTATTAGCTGGAATAATACAATGTGGGCCTCGGTTCCGGGCAGTTTCCACGTATCGTGAAAAATATCCGATCTTGCCGTATTGAGACCGAGCCGAGGGTGATAGGTTATCAGAACAATGTCTTATCAAGCAGCATTGGATAATATTGGGACGAAATATTAGTCAAATTCATTTCGATTACTTAATGGGGAAATATTGACTCGGTGCAGCCACTTTATGTACCATTACCAATGATTTGAAAGCATCAAAAGATATCAGTTACCCGTATTTAATTTATTTATTTATTTCGATTTCTTTTATTTTTATCTCTAATGTTCTATCCCTAAGCTTGTAGCATATTGAGCACCATCAAAAGACACATGAACGATACTAAGCACACTTGTCAAGCTGAAACATTAGCATGCTCGTAATGGCACTGTGTCTATGTGATTCAAAGCCGAATAGATCTGTCTCCATCATGAATTAGTAACATGATCAACCAGTTTTTTGTAGAAGCTCAATACTCGAGCTGCGCTCTCGTATCTCCTTACTCCAAAGCAAGACCGGCCATATCCTCCTCCTCCTCCTCTCCACCCAGACCCTTTTCGAAAATCTCCTTTCCGGTCATTTTTCCTCCTCTAGCCTTGACCTTTTCAGCTTCGATATCATCAAGTCCCATCTCCTTTCGGAAACCCAGACGCCACTCGGCAAACGACTCTGGAGTCACAGGAGTGCCCACAAACTTCTTCTGTTCCTCATCTTCCACGGCCTTGCGTGCCTCCTCCAGCTTGTGTTCATTAGCACGCACCTTTGAAGCATGCAGCTCCTCAGCCTCATCCTTTAGCGACGAAGCGATAGCAAACACAGACGCCATTCCAACGTTCTCCTCAGCAACCTCCTGCATTTTAGATGTCAGTTCAGCGTAGTCAGCAGACTCCAGAAACACAGGCTCTCCTTCATAATCAAGCTGCTCCTCGACCTCCTCCTCGTCTGAATCGTAGTCCTCGTCCTCAGGAGCCTGGCCTCGCACGATTCGAATCACAGGAACCACATCAGGGTAGTCCTTGGGGTACTTGACATGGAGCTCGACCACCTGTCCCTTGGGCTGGACGTCAAGACCAATGTCGATGGTGTATGTGCTGGGGTCGAGGACGGTGATTTCCTCGGGGTAGATGCTCTGCAGAACCTCCAGTTCCTGTTGCTGCTCTTCCAGGGGGTCCATAGTTGTAGCTGTGTAGTTGTGTAGTTGCTGGATCACTTTTCTTGATCTCCACTTTAGGAGGAGTTTGGAGGGTGTGTGGGTTCGATTTGGGTGGGGGCGGATTTTAATCTGACTGAATTGGGGGGTGCTACTAAGTATGGGAGATATTTAGACCAAGGGGAATGTGATGAACTTGGTTTCATTTTATTTGAATGAGTGGTTCGTTCAGGAACAGGATCTTCTTGAGTCTTCTTTATACACTCTAAGTCAACAACATATACCCTAATTACTTAACCTCTATAACCACAGTCAAGCATTTCACAAAATGTCTCAAAAAATGTCCAAATTGAAAATTTCAACGCATCCACCGTATCTCCTCACCTCAACAACCCCATCCCCTTTACTCTCATTCCTCCAACACCTCCCCCTAACCCTCCACCCTCTCCTATAATATCTACAGCCAAACCCTAACGCTAAAAAATTATTGTGACATGCATGTCTCCAAGCTCAACTCACCTAACAACTACACAACACACACAATGGACTACTCGAAAATCCAGGAGTACATGAGCACCAGCCAGCCGCATATGGCTATCGAGCTGCTGCAAAAACACCTCACTTCGTCCCCAGACAACCTGCTCTCTCTGCAATTGCTGGGTGAAGCTCTTCTGGAAATCGGAGAGCCTGAACAGGCATACACTCACATCATCAAAGCTGCTCAGATCGACCCACAAGGAACACAGGGGGGCTATGAGAAGTTTTTGTGGCTCGGACAGCTCATTGGAGGCAAACAGGGCATTGAATGGTACAACAAGGGCATTGAGGGTCTGAAGACTGATATTGTCAATGACGAACAACAGCTCGCTCAAGATGCTCTCAACCAGGACTCCGAACAGACCAAACAGATTCTCGCATACAAGAAACGCAAGCTGTGCGAAACTCTGTGTGGAATTGTCGAGATCTGGATGACTGACCTGTGTATGGAGGAGGAGGCCGAGTCTCAGTGTGTCAACCTGATGGAAGAGGCTATCAAGACCAACAGCGAGCACGCCGAGAGTTGGGCAGTGTTGGCTAGTGTGCGAATTAGTCAGCAGAAAAACGACGAGGCCAAAGAGGCTCTTGCCAAGGCATGGGAGATTTTCGCCCAGGAGGAAGACCCCTCTCTGCCCTCTATTATGCAGCTGACTAAGATGCTGATTGAGATGGGCATGTTGGAGCAGGCTCTGGAGGCTTCAGTTCGAATCCACGATCTCAACGACGAGGAGATTGAGGGTTTCTATCTTGCTGGTCTGGCTTCTTTCACTGCCTGGGAACAGAACAAGGAGGATCTCACACACGCTATGGCTGCTGCTTCGGCCTTCCAGCGGGCTTCCAAGCTATATGAGAAGCAGACCAAGCAGTTTGGAGAGGCCTCTGCTGATCCTGAGGTGGTTCAGCACATTCAGGAGATGTTTGCCAAGCTTCCTGAGGGACTTGAGATTGAGGAGGACAATCAGAAGGAGGAGTATGATGATTCATGGGAGAAGGAGATTGTTTATGATGAGTAAATAGATTAATGACTAATTATAAATAACTAAGTAAACCCCGTATAAGTCGTTAACAAACCTTAAATCGAATAAGGTCTCGAAAGATTATTGGCCATCATTTTTTCAGCTGGATTAAAATCTTCAGAATTTCTTCATAGTAAAGATCACAGGTGAATCTCTGTCAACATTTGCTACTCCTAGACACATCTTTCACCTCTGCTCTTGATTTCACCTAACCCTCAGATAAGGTTTTGAAGTTTAAAAAAATATTGTATTTTCTGGCAAGCTCTGCATCTCCAAAACCTCCACTACCACATCATGGGAAAACGCAGCAAGAGCTCCCGGTCTGCCGGACGAACGTCCACTGCTGGCAAAGTGTTCTCGTCCAAAAGAGCAGCCACATACAAGCAAGAACTCGACCCTACCAAGCCCCTACCCCGGTCTCGAGGCAAGCATGCTCTGCTGAACGCTTTTGAAATCGCTGAAGCTGAGGAGCGAAAGAAGAGCCGTAAGAACGGCGAGGAGTACTCTGACGACTCGGAGGACCACGACATTGACGATGTGCACGAGGACGGTATTGTGCGGTTCAACAAGGACGGTACTCGAAAGGTGTACCAGGAGGGAGATGAGGATTTGTCCGAGGATGATTCTGAGATTGATTCAGATGAGGCTTGGGGATCTGGAGGAGATGAGGAGATTCTGGACTCGTTTGGCGTCAAGGCCAAGGCCAAGGCCAAGTTCAACGCCATGGATGACGAGTATGAGTCTTGTGATGAGGCCGAGTTTGTGGACCTGTCCGAGGCCTGGGATATTGATGACATGCAGCAGGCTAACCTCAAGAAGAAGACCGGAGACAAGGCTTCTAACGAGGTCAAGGATGAGAAGACTGGAATTGTCACCAAGTTCAATATCGAGAAGGAGGATGATGAAGAAGATAGTCTTGGAGATGATGAGAGTGGAGACTCTGAAGATGGTTCAGAGGAGATTTCTTCCGATGAGGAGTCTGAGGAGGATATGTTCTCTGACGTCGATACCGAGTTTGACGAAGAGAAGGCCGATAAACTGCGGTCACTCATCTCTAACATGTACGACAACGATGAGGATGCTGAGTACGAGCGAAGACGACGGTTTGAGAACAACAACCAGGAGGAAAACGAGTTTGGTGTTACTGTGTCGAAAAAGAACAACGACGGTAAGCTCTCGTTGTCTGATCTTACCTCTGGTGTTGATAAAAAGAGTGTTGCATCGTTGTCTCTACTTGACGGCAAGTCCAAGAAACCCAAGCATGTGGCTGTTCCTCTGAGTAAACGACTGCAAGACAAGGTTGAGCGAAAAGCTGCTCTTGAGCTGACTCGAGAGGAGTTGACCAAGTTTGATGATCTGCTTGCTCAAGATGAGGATGCTGAGCATCTTGTTTTCCCTCGACTGCCTGTCTACGACTCTGACGAAGAAGCCAAGCAGACCCCCAACTCTGGAATCTCCGCTCTGGCTCCCGAAACCAAACTCGAGCAGAAGATTGCCGGTATTCTCAAGACTTCCGCTCTTGCTGACGAGTCTGCTGCGGCCAAGTTTGAGAACCTGGCCACCAAGAACATGTCCATGGAGGAGCTGGCTGCTCGACGAAACGAGCTGCGAAAAATGCGAGAGCTCATGTTCCGAGAAGAGCAGAAGGCTCGACGAATCAAGAAAATCAAGTCCAAGACGTACCGAAAGATCCACAAGCGAGAGCGAGAACGACTCAGAGACGCCATGCTCAGTGACGAAGAGAGTGATGTGGAGGACCACGACGCTGCTCGTGCCCAGGAGCGAATGTCTCTGAAACACAAGAACCAGGGCAAGTGGGCCAAGCGAATGGTGTCTCAGGGACTCACCAAGGATGCTGAGACTCGAGGAGAGATGGAGGAGATGTTGCGACGAGGAGAGAGTCTGCGAAAGAAAATGACTGCTCGTGATGAGCATGAGGATGACGATCTCATTGACAGAAACCTTGGAGACGACCAGTTTCTGTCTGAGAACCGAGACGCTCTTATTGATCCTGATGAGCCTGCAGAGGGCTCCAAGCTCGGTAAGGGGCTGCTTGGCATGAAGTTTATGCGTGAAGCTGAGGCTCGACAGAAGAACGAGAACCAGCAGCGAATCCAGGAGCTGGATCGAGCCAAGGCTAACTGGGAGAATGGTGAGAGTGACGATGAGGGAGGTCGAATCGATACTGCCAACGAGATTCTGAACCAGGGTCGACGAAAGTACGCTCCTGGCACCAAGCGAAGCATTGCTGATGTTCTGGCTGTCAAGATTGATACTGAGCGACGAGCTGATTTGCAGTCTGATGACGAAGAGGAGGAAGACAAGGAGGACAATGTTGTTAGTGTGGTCAGAGACGATAAGAAGAAGGCTCAGGATGATTCTGAATCTGAAGATGATGCTTCCAACCCCTGGTTCACCGAGACTAACATCCACAAGTCTCAGAAGGTCAAGCCTGTCATGGAAGCTGAGTCTTCTGCTCGAGACAGACTTTCTCACAAGGTGGCCAAGCACCAGAACCGAGTGGCTGAGACTGCCAAGAGCAAGAAGTCCAGAAAGGAGGACAACGTGCTGATTAACACCAAGGAGACTCTCGATCTGGTTACTCAGGACGCTACTCCTGACCATGGCATCTCGTTCAAGCAGGACATGATCAAGCGTGCCTTTGCAGGTGACGATATCGTTGAAGAGGAGTTCCTGGCTGAAAAGAGACAGCGAGTGGAGGATGAAGGAGATCAGGAGATTGATCTGACTCTACCTGGATGGGGAGGATGGGGAGGAGAGGGTATGAAGGCTCCCAAGAAGCGGTTCGTCAAGAAGATCCAGGGTGTGGCTGTGGATGCTCGAAAGGATAAGGATATGAAGCATGTCATCATTTCTGAAAAGAGTGATAAGAAGAGTGACAAGTACCAGGTCAAGAGCGTGCCTTATCCCTTTGAGAGTGTGGAGCAGTACGAGGCTTACCTCAAGATGCCCATGGGTCAGCAGTGGACCACGGAGAGCACCCACCAGAAGCTGGTTAAGCCTAGGGTTATTGTCAAGCCTGGTGCTATTATTAACCCGTTGGATGCTCCCCAGAAGTAATTGTGAGCGAAGACAACAGTTACGCCAAACCACCAGCAAAGTCACAGCATACGCTTTGCAGTGTTGATATGTTTCAGTTGGTTAGATAGAGGCTGGTATATATTTAAAAATGTGTTTATTTTGCGGAGTGAACTGTACTACCAGTACTGTAGTAGTTGTAGTGAACCAGATAGATGTTAGTATATGCATAGACGATGCGTGTACAAGTATTGGACAGCTTACAGTGTCAAATTCGTAATAAGACTTGATCCCTCACCAATGATACTGTACACTGAGACCCCAAAACAGGCTCAAATCAAAATCCAACGCTTTTCTCAGACTCCCCATATTCCAATTATCACCTCAACTTATCTAAAGACCCACATCTATATTTTTCATCCAACCCGAGACATCCAAAAACCGCACCCCAGTCGTGCGGCTCGGAAATTCATCGAACCTTAATTCAATTACGACATGTCTTATCTTAAAGCCGGTTACACCATTCGAACCGTCTCGTTTCAGAGACTCTAACGGTAGTGCCATCTCCCAGACATCTTCACTTCTGAGACCCCAAACACCTACAAACTCCCCACATACTATCAAACGTTCATTCAATCATTATTCATTACTGGTCTATATCTACCACGTGTGTCTTTACTACAAGTCCAGGAGGTTGCCCGTTTCGGCGGGCTTTGAGGTGGACGAAGGAGCAGGTGTAGAGCTGGACGACGAAGATGCCGCAGGGGCTCCCCACAGAGCCTGCTCGTTGGACTTCTTGGCCATGGACGAGAGCGACGATGTGGGTTCCGACTTCTTGGCCTTGTTGACACCTGTAGAGGCGGTGCTCCAGAGGTTGGAGAAGGCATCGGAAGAAGAGGCGGCAGGCTTGGCAGCAGAGCCAGATGCGCCGTTCTTGGCGGTGGAGCCACCAAGAGAAGCCATGGAGTTGCCCATGGAGTTGCCCTGAGAGCCTCCAAGTCCAGATCCAGAGTTGAATCCAGAGTTGTTTCCTCCAAGAGAAGGAGAAGCCATGCCGGAACCAGAACTGCTCTGGAAAGAAGAAAAGGCGGCATAGTTGGGCCCAGACGAAGCAGTGGTGGTGGTAGTAGTAGAGGCGAATGAGCCAGTGTTACCAATGCTTCCTCCCATCAGGTTACCGTTAGAGCTTCCAGAGTTTGCAGGAATGTTCTTAAACAGGTCGTCGAGGTTGGTGAGACCGGGCTTGGGGGCAGCAGCAGGTGCAGGAGCAGTCTCATTTGCGGGAGTGGCGCTCTGAAAGTCGTCAAACTCGTCATCGTCATCTCCACCCACCAAAGCAGGAGCAGATTGGGTGGCTCCAGCGTTATCAGAGAAGCCAAACGGATCGTCCGACTTCTTGGCCTTGCTGGGCACAGGCGGGGGAGCACTGTCATACCCTCCCTCGTCTCCTCCAGCGTCGTACTCCTCGTACTCGTCGTTGTCGTTGTCGTTGAACTCTCCGGAGCCTCCAGCGTCAGCAGAGTTGCCGTATCCAGGTCCGTCGTACTCAGAACCGTCGAATCCTCCTCCATCTCCAAACACCCGTCCTCCGCCGTATCCTCCGAATCCAGAAGTGGAACCAGAGGTAGAGTACCGTCCTCTAGAGCCTCCGACCGATCCACCGCCTCCAAGGGAAATCGAAGAAGCCGCATCGTTTCCAAATCCTCCGTACTTGTTGCCAGTACCTCCAAAGCCCTTGGTCTTTGTTTTTTGTGTTCGGGCCTTCTTTCGCTCGGCTCGAATTCGTGCAACGTCCTTCAGCAAGTCATTCAACTCCTTGGCTCGGTTTCGCACATTGACTCCCTGATCCTTGCCGTTGGCGTCGACAAAGTGGAAGTTTTTGAGCATCTGGATGACGCCCACATGAGACCGCGCATAGTCAATGACCCGCTCAGAACCATGCTTGACAAGATAGTCCAGCAGCTGCAACGCCTTGTAGATCTGACGCCACTCCTCCGACGTCTTGTCTGTGAACCGCCGGTAGATCATCGACATGATATCGTGGAACTCGTTGTAGTTGTGGGTGGCCTCTGCGATTTCCTGCATGGCTGTAGACGACGCTCCCCAGGGCTCGTTGTTGGTGGCCTCTCGCACTTTGGCCTCAATGGGGGTGAAGTTCATGACGGCATTCTGCGCCTTACGCACATACGCCTTGACGTCGTAGAGCGAGACGTTGGACAGCTGGTCTCGAATCTGGTCCATGGTGGTGGTGAGGAGGGGAGTGACTGAGGTTGTATGCGTGGCTTTAACGCACAAGGTAGGGTAACCCAGTTAGAGTTGGGTAGTGGGGTGGACTGTGGTTTCCAAGGGTTATCTGGAGATGGACTATGGGTAATAGGGTATGAGAAGGAAGAGCTGGAGGTGGGGAGTATTCTGGCATTTTCTATTTTGTTGTGGGATTATTATTGGCTAAGTTATGACCGGTTTAGTGTTTTAGCGTGGGGGTTAGTGGGGGGTAAGTTATGAGTATTAGTTTAGAGGCGTTTTCGGGTCTGGATTGATTGGGAGTTATCAGATAGTCTAATATATGCCACCACCCGCTACTGTATGCTGATGTTGTATTGTGATAACTAAATACTTGGCATAAATACAGTTTATTGAAAAAGCCAAATAAACACTTTATTTGAGCCTCAAATAATTAGATCGAGTTTCTGAGGGCTACAAAGGAGTGAATACATTTTTAAAAGCACTCACGTGATCCCCTGATTCCACTGATTCTAACCATATCATTATAATACTACCTATGTCACTCCTCCCACCATCTTGCTGACACCTCGCAAACCCAATCAACACCTCACATGCTCAGCAACCAAACACTATTTGCCAACTCAGATCTCAACGGCTGAAACTCGGACTAAGCAGTATGACCCCGGAAATGATAGGTCAGGCAGCAACTGTGCGTTTTGCGGCTTTACGTGTCGGAAAAACGACTTTCCGAACCATCTACTTCGCTTATCTCTTCCGATACCCATCCTTGCATAATCTATAAAATCAATTCCCTCAATGGGGCAGTGTACAGTGTTGCGTGCGCTGTATAGTGGGGCCAAAGTAGATATAAACAGAGGTTTTAAGGTATCCACGTGTTGCTAGAGGTGTCAGGAATATTATACCACTCACTGTTTCCCTCTCACTTCCTTCAGTCACCCGTTAGGAACATTTGAATTTGCGCGGATGACTAATCAGACCACAGAGTTGCGAAGCCACTTTTTTTGAAAAATTAAAGTTGCGGGCGTGTAGCACAGTGGTAGCGCGTGGGCTTTGCATGCTTGAGGTCACCGGTTCGAACCCGGTCTCGTCCACACTTTGTTTTTTGCCGAATTTACGGGAAATATATTTTTTTTCCTCCACAGGGAGGCTATTGTGTTCCATATACTAGAGCTTCTTGTTTAGTTTTACTCCCGGAGCTAATTTTGCGCTAATGAGGCTAACAAAGGTAGAGGTGACTAAAAAGTAGTCGGGGAGGTGAATATAAGTCAGAATGGGGATTATTATTCATTATGATAATAATACAAGGCTATGGAGTGGTTCTGTACTATTACTTTTGGGCGTTTTAGGGAAGTTGAGTGTTTTGTGGGGTTGTTGGAGGGGTGAAATGTGGAATTAAAAGGATAAGATGGACTTGGAGGGTTAAGAAGCATATAATGCGATCAAATGAGATGTTTGAAACAAAACTAGCCCAAACTCCATTCTTCTATCTCTAATAATCACTGTTCTATCTGGCTAAGATGTAGTGTATAGATATCACATTAGTAGAGCTCAAAGAGAAGTAAATCGTATTGAGTGTACTATAATTGGAGATCCAGTGCCTCAATATACCTCATTGTATCTTGGATCATCTCAATATCCAACATTTCCTCTCCAAAACATGAGTTTTTAGATTTTCAAAATCGTGAAAACGACAGGACCCGTAAAACATCAACCAGAACAGCTACAGCTTATCTAGCCATAATAGAAGATTCCCCTTGTTGACCTCTATATACCTTTATCGATTTAACTACAAATATCCCCTTATATCACCCCCAAATGCGCCTTTGAAAAATCAGGACACGTGACATCTTCGTCCCATACTAGCGAACTCAACGCCTTTGGGTGCACACAACGCATCGGGCTGTTGGTGTAGTGGTAACATATCTGCCTTCCATTCGATTGTTAGCAGGTGCCAGGGGTTCAATTCCCCTACAGCTCACTTTTTTGCATGATTCACGAGCTGCATGATGATTTGATGTGTCAGTCTGTTTTTTTTTTTTCACCCTGACTTGACAAACTCTATTGACTTCGATGTGGGGGAGGGGTAGAAAATAAGTAAATAACTGGGCTGTATTTTAGGAATCTGAAAAGACAAAAGTGTTTTAAAGGGTCGTTGGATGCAGTGGTTGAAATTTCAGCTCATAATATTTACTTTTGGATGACTAATAGCCAAAGCTTAGTATGCACTTGTATCACAACACCACATAGAAAAACATGATCCGGGTGGATATTAGAGGATTATAAAGCAGATACATGCTCAAAATATCCGTATAACTTCATTACCCCCCTTACTTTCCAAAAACATGAACGTTTTTAGCCCCCATTTCACAATACTGCACACACCCCACCTCACCTCTCACGACCCACCGAAATACCTCCAGAATGGTCAAAAATACTTCGTTTGCCAAAAAGAATCTCCCGGGGGCGAGTCGAACGCCCGATCTCAAGATTACAACTTGTACCATTACAGTCTCGCGCCTTAAACCAGCTTGGCCACCGGGAGAATTGTGAGGTGGGCCATAAGATTTAGTACTTGACAGGCCAATGGGAGGTCATAACCTGTGCCAAATATTGAGGTGGTACGTGAAAAGGTGGTATATATGGAAAGAACGGATTCAGGAGACTAAGGTTATGCAATAAAAAACACGACATTTCCGCGGGATCATACTTTTTCACACGACTGAAAAATTATGCAAAAGGCAGATCAAAGTTTGTCACTCTAAGCCCGCGAAAAAGAGAAATACACGCCCAGATCAACGAGAAGCAAAAAGAATGGACGACACCGGAATCGAACCGGGGACCTCGCGCATGCTAAGCGCATGTGATAACCAACTACACCAGACGCCCAAATTTCGTGAAGGTACTAGTGGTTGGGCGTAGAAACGCGCGAAAAAAGAAATTTCCGCGCCGTTTTCTGGACGCTACAGGGGTATGAGAGGGGTGAGGGGAGTTTAGAGGGGTTATGAAAAGTGAGAAGAACAATAGGTTACAGTTTGGTATTAGTTGTGTGAGGTTTGGGGGAACTAGAGGGTTGTGTAATTTGAGGTGTGGGGATGAGGGAGAAGGGAGCTTAGACTTAGTTGGAGGAGTTTATGGGGATTTAGAAAGTGTAATATTGTTATAATACACAACATATAGGTATCTGAGTTGTTTTCCGGGGCTCAAATGGGATATTTGACAATTTCGGTAGTTTTGTGATTTTGGAGAAATCAGACATTTTGCATATAAACGATATGAATGAGTTCAGAACAGTTTAGAGGTGATTATTGAAGTAAATAAGTCTGTTTGAGCAACTATTTGGCTCAATACAGGCTCAATATAGCGGTTTCTAAGGTATCTCTGGATGATAGGCTCACGTCAAAAAGTGTTTCGTGACTTGCGTTACGAATATGAACAATATGAAGATGAAAACAGTACCAGATCAATATAGAAGCATTGGGCTTCAACATAAGCCATAAAATATACTTCCAAGTGGTATATTCATAAAATGAAGGTCCGCATAAAGTACCTGATCTTACCATTGAGTACGTACAAGATAACGGCACAATCAATGGGTTATCGGCATAAATTATGGCCCAGGAACCCATTCATAGCATATATTCTTGAATCTGAAACAGTCAATGTATTTATTTAAACCTAGTAAGCTGAACACCACTGATACAGAAAGTACAGCCTGAGTCTATTTATTCAGTATGGTAAAGCGTGTATACAGATTTAATTAGTTGGAAGTTGAAATAAGGCAAGAAAATGGCTCGTAGATATATTTAACAATAAGCAGGTCTCCATAGCGCGTACGAGTAGCTCACATTGAGTTGTGTCAGAATAAGTATGTAGACAGTGCAGTATTTAATGAGATTGGGGTCGAATGAGATGAGGGAGATATTTAAGAGCAAAATAAAACAATTCAGATTGTAGAGGGGCATCAGAGGAGTAAAATTGTAGATCTTGATTTTTTGTAGGATATATATAGAGTGAGATAAATTGGGTTTTGCAACGGATTGAATTGGTAGCGTATGACACTATTTCTCTATTTATATGCTGCTCAAATACAAAGCATCGGGCACCATCGGAATCTCCTGAGACGTGTGATTCCAATGAAGAACTCGAGAATCTTGTAGTGTGCATATCCAACGAGATATAGCGCAAACAAGTTCAAACGACGACAGTATGAGCACCAAGAACGGAAACGCTTAATGGACTTCGGATTCAGCATCACACGGACTCAAAGAACACCCCTATACCAATATCTCAACATGTCCAAAATTTCTAGTTTAGGACCCCCGAAACCTAAAAAAAATCGTGCAGAAACGCAAATAAACACAAAATAAATGGCACCAGCGTGTTCATCGGGAAACGACGATCACTCCTATACCAATTAATTTGTGATTCTTTTTTTTCGAATCTTTAGCTCATTCCAACATACCCAGGAAGAATGGTAGAGGTTTGCGGTTTTAAGGTATTGTTTATTTAAGCTATGGGAACGTTGGGTATTTTTTTGGTTAAGATTGGCTGTATTTTAGGCGAGATATTTTTTGAATATTACTTGAAATACACCCAACCTTAATGAAAATATTTGACAATGCTCTCATAGCTTAAATGAACAATACCTTAAAATCGCAAAGATCTACCATTCATCCTGGGTATGTTTGGAGGCGTTAAAGATGCGCAAAAAATGAAACAAAAAGTAATTGATATAGAAGTGATCGCTGTTTCCCGACGAACACAATGGTACCATTCATTCTGTGCTTACTTGCGTTTCTGCACGATTTTTTTTAGGTTTCGGGGGTCCTGAACTAGGAATTTTGGACATTTTGAGATATCGGTATAGGGGTGTTCGTTGAGGTTGTGTGATACCGAATATAGTACTCACTAAGCTTTGTCGTGAGTATTGCTGTCTCTGTCGTCGTTCGATGGTAATTTGGCCATAACTCCCGTAATATTGATGCTAGAGAATCTACAGATCAATAATTGTAACCGCACCGTCTAGGCGGTCATGTGGATATTAAATATGATCAATTCGCCCTAGGTCTGACGAGTTTAGTGATCATGCAAACTTGACTTTCTGTCTATCTGTCTACATACCCGACTCGAGGTTTATACTGATCTGTTCGAGCAAATATGCTCCATATCACCTTATTCTGCGGTGTATTAATCCACACATTGATGTCTTTTAATGGTTACGTAACCATAATACCAATTTTCATGGCTGTATTGTATATAGTAAGATGCAAACTTGTCGGTACTGTAGCCAAGCAACTGTTGAACTGTAGAGTAGTATTTTTTGTACGCCATGGTACTGTATTTCTTCAAATCATATCTTCTTTATATACACATCGTCTAATCTAGGACAGTGTCAAACTGTTCTTAGTTGTCGCTTAGTTAACCCAATCCAGAACCTTGGGCTCGCTAGGATCCGGTCGGGTCTTTCGCTGCATGACCTCCTTGACCTTCTCGCTGACACCGGGCTTTCCAGAGTACTTGTTAGTAAAGTGGTTGACGACCTCAGCAGGGGAAGCCTTGTAGTCCGAAGATCGAGTCTCGCCCTTGACGTACTCCTCAATCTCCACCTCTCGAGGCAGACCAAAGTTCCAGGGGTACTGCTTGTAGGTGTCGTCGACGACAATCTCCATATCGCCGTTCTTGGAGCCGGCTCGCTGGTTGAGGAACGAGTTGACAATCTCGTCGGTGACACCCTCAAAGGTGGCAGGCTCCCACTGGGGCTCTCGAGCAGGCTTGTCAATCAGCTTGGCAGACACACCCTCAATGAACTCTCGGGAGTGCATGAAGTTCTCGGCGTAGTCGCACTCGTCTTGGAACACCTGCTGGATGTTCTGGTTTCGGCCTCGTCGCAGGGCAGCAAGGGTGACCTTGACGGAGGTAGGGGATCGCTCACCAAGCAGCTTGATGATCTTCTGGCCGGCCTCACCCTCCTGCTGCAGAGCAGCGACAATGTCCTCAATGGCGTCGTACTTGAAGGTTCGGTCAATGAGAGCTCGGAACTCGCCGCCGTACTGGAACTTGAAGTTGGCAGGGACCTCGGAGAAGTCGTTGAGCAGAGCGTTGAGCTGGGCGTACAGCTCGGTCACGTCTCGGCCCTTGGGGGTGTCCAGAGAGGCAATGGCGTTCTCCAGATCGGCCAGTCGGGCAGAGGGAATGTAATGGGTGGCAAAGCCGGCAGCCACGGCCTCGTATCCCTTCAATCGAGAAGAGGTGAGGGCCAGGAAGGTGCCGAGCTCTCCGTCGAGTCGGGGAAGGAAGAAGGTTCCTCCAACGTCACAGAAGAAGCCGATGGAAGTCTCGGGCATGGCCGACAGAGTGGTCTCAGTGGCCACTCGGAAGGGCAGGTGCATGGAGACACCCAGACCTCCGCCCATGGTGATGCCGTGGTTGAGAGCAATCACGGGCTTGGGGTAGACCGACAGCAGGTAGTCCATGGCGTATTCGAGGCAGAAGAAGTCTCTGGACTGCTCAATGCCTGCGGCGCCCGAGGCGTTCTGCTTGGCCAGAGTGGCCACGTCACCACCGGCGCAAAAGGCCTTGTTGCCGGCTCCCTTGAACAGCACCACCTTGGCAGAGTCGCTCTTGAGCCACTCCTTGAGTCGGGGGAAGATGGCTCTGCACATGGGGTCGTCCAGAGCATTGAGCTTCTTGGGTCTGTTCAGAGTGATGGTTCGGGTGGTGCCGTTGTCGTTGAAGAGCACGGGGCTCTCCTCGGCAGCAGCCGCGGTCGTCTGGGACATGAATCGCGTGTTGATGGAGGCTCGCAGAGGCATTCTAGTTCGGGCTAGTGTGGTTCGCAACATGGTCGGGTCCTGCGTTAGTAGGGTTTAAGAGTTGGGGGGAGGTTAGGGTTGGGAGTGGGGTGAGCAGTGTGTAATACCCGACGCTGTTTGCTTTCAAAAATAAAAGCCGTTGTGGGGTAGTGTATGTGTGGGGGGTTTTGGGGGTCCGCGGATATGACTGAATGTATGGTGTGACTGAAGCCTTTGTCCATGTGTCACATTAGTGTGGCACTAGTTCTCAACATTCATAGCCCATACTTGTTATGGTCTCAATTGGCCTCGACTTTCGTACTTATGGCGCTCAATCCCTCTGGTAGACTCACCTAGACAGCTGGTTGTTTCTCTGTCTTGTCCGGAAAGTGCAAGATTAAGTACCACCTTGTCTGTCGGCCGAACATCGGAGCCCTCTTTGTTTGCGTGTGGGGTAGAGACTGAGAGTCAGGCATTTGTGGATTTTTCACAACAAACTGAAGAAAACGGTCCAGTCAAATGGGTCCGAAGAGCACCTCGAGAACACCCTCCTTATAGGTACACCTAATAAGGACACTCAACAGAACACCCAAGAGCCTCAGATCAACACTCAAATCACGACCCAAACCACTCCTGATCTACCACTGGTCACACCACCAAAACAAGCTGCTGCCAATGTCGCACGTCACGTGACCCACATCTCCACTCTCAATTCTCTCTTAACTCCTTCTTTCCTTCCCTCTCATCATCATCTCTCTCACACTCACCTCGGTCTGTAGTCGGAGAACAAATTATTTTACCTTTGGACATTCTATAATTTTAGCCGGAGCGGTTGTGTGTTCGATCTTCGATGGGGGCGGAAATTCCCAGAAAATACGTAAACTGCGAAGAAGCTTAACAGGAGATTCTCCAGCGTTGGACCTTCCTAATGCACTTATTTTCATCCCCTTTGGACTCATTTCAGGCCCCTTATCACTCCTTTGTCAGGAACTCTAGTCGAGATAGAGTTTGAAAGATGCAATCTCAATCTCCTTTTTTGGACAGGGGAAGTACTGACAAACTATTATCAAAGATGTAGCACGATTAACAGTTGGTGATTTGACACTCTACAATTCGCTTATAGTGTTTTGACTGGTGTTTTGACACCTCCTCTGCATTCCCAGCTGTCAAACTTTACTTGACATTTTTCTGAACGTTGTTGAAGATTAGTGAGACATGAAGAATCACCATTTACAGCGTTCATCAGATGAGCTAGAGCTTTGGGAAAAGTCGAGATTCATTAATTAGACCCCAAAAAACCAATCTAGACCCACCACTAGCCTCATACTTAGTCAGAACACCATTTTATATTAGACACCGCCTGAAACTCTACTTTCATCCCTTAACACACCTATCTTGTTCAATATTCACTGTACAGAAAAAAGAAATATACCCCAAGATTCGCCTTCTTCTTCCGAGCACAACCAAACCATCCATAAACCCCTACGACTCTCCTACCGCCCAATATTATCCCCCCAAGTCCCCCTTCTGATGGCCCGATACCCAAACTTAAACCTTATTAACCTCACCTCCTCGGTGGTCACTGCCATCATCTTGACGCGTGATTTTTCTACAACCTCTCATCAACACAAAAATGGGCGATTCCACGTCAGATATCCGGTCACGTGATGTATCCAGCGGTGCAGAGCCTCCCAAAATCCACTCGGCGGGCCCTGTTTCCGAAGCTGACTTTTTCTGGACTTACCAGGAAGAACCCCATCGATCAAGACGCATGGAAATCATCAAAGCGCATCCTGAGGTCACTAAACTGACGGGCCACGAGCCGCTGACCAAGTGGGTGGTTTTGGGTGTCGTTTCGCTGCAGTTTACGTGCTGCTACCTGCTTCGAAACTCGCCGATTCTGAGCTGGCAGTTTTTGCTCACTGCTTATGTGATTGGCGCTGTTTGTATCCAGAACTTGTTTCTGGCTATTCATGAGCTGTCACACAACCTGGGTTTCAAGAAACCGATTCACAACAAGCTGTTTTCCATCTTTTCCAACTCGCCTATTGGAATCCCTTACTCTGCCGGTTTTGGCCCTTATCACCTGCTTCATCATAAGCACCTGGGAGATTTCCGGTTCGATACTGATCTGCCTACCCCTCTGGAGGCAGCTCTATTTTCAAATGTCGCTGGAAAGGCGTTTTTCGCCACTTTTCAGCTGTTTTTCTACGCCATTCGGCCCATCTGTGTCGCTCAACTGCCCTTTTCGGTCATTCATCTTCTGAATATCGTCGCTCAGGTGGCTATTGATGTCGCAGTGGTGAAATTCTGGGGATGGCAGTCGTTCTGGTACCTCATTATCTCCTCTTTCTTTGCAGGTTCTCTTCACCCTGTGGCTGGTCACTTTATCGCTGAGCATTATGTGCTTGGAGATAATGTAGATGATGCAGAGAGTACCATGAAGGAGAGTGGTACCGATGAGGTTGCTGCTGATAAGACGAGAAAGGCGTCTTCTGTAGCTCCTCCTGAGACTTACTCTTACTATGGTGTTCTTAACTTGGTTACTTACAATGTGGGATACCATAACGAGCACCATGACTTTCCCTTTGTGCCCTGGACGAGACTTCCTGCTCTCAGAGAAATGGCAAAGGAGTTTTATGATCCTCTGCCACAGGTTAAGAGCTGGAGTATGACGATTGTCGATTTCATTACTGATGATCGGGTAAGTTTGTGGTGCAGAGTCAAGAGAGATGAGGCTCAGATGAAGAGACTAAGTGCCCGAAGCAGTTAAGCACGAACAAACCAAGCCACTACTCTACACAACACCACTCTGCTACCACGGCTGAGTCCATATCTCTATTGCTACTAAGGTAGCGTATATAAAAGAACATAGTTCATGTATTTATTGACACGACTGTTGTATAGAAGAGCTATACAAGTGTACATATGTTGACATGAGTGTACACCTTCTGCACCACCCATCTCCCCAACAATCCAACATTTTCTAAAACCATTTACACCATTAGAATCAACTCGATCCACAGTTTCCATGAATACCTTTCATTTACCTCACATTTATTTATCACTCCAGCCAATCACCACCTCCCAACCTTAATATGCACCGCCACAAATTTTCAGCCACGAGCGTGCAGGCACCAGTGCGATAAGCTAATCTACGAATACAGCCACAAGTTAAAGGTCTATTATGTACAGCACGGGACGAGCGAAGCGAGTCACGTGTTTCTAGATGCGATCAGGCGACGAGCGTGGTGAGTCACGTGATCAAAAAATAAATGCGGTCATTGCGATGGCTTTTTGCTGTTTTCTGAATTTTGAAATTTCAAAAAAAGCCAACAAAGCCATCGCTTCGCTCTGGCTTTGCGCTCTGGCTTACTGCTTTCGAATCACCTTTCCAGTGGCATCCCGCACATGTCCATCATGGTCAATATACTCTCCTCGAGCCTCCGCAGCAGCAGCTCGCTCTGCAATCAGGTTTCTCTGATCGATTCTCAACTTGTGTTCGTACCGAATCAGCCGTTTGTCAGCAGCATAGACACCTCCGGTGATGATACAAGACAGCTGGAGGAAGAGCTTGAACTGCTTGGTCAGCTTGGTGTAGTGGGGCCAGTACATCTTTGCGAGAAAATGCGATGCTGCTCCAAAGATACCTCCTTGGACTCCTCCAATGAGCGAGCCTGTGACGATTTCGTCGACAGCGCCCTTGACTTTTGTGGCCTCATGGTGAGCAGGCAGTGTTTTTCCGGCGGGCATTGGAGGTGTAGGAGGGTGTGTAGAGGGTGGTGAAGGGAGGGATGATGAAGAGAGAAAGGTCCAGTGAGCATATTTGGGAGGAACCTTATCCAGGTGTGGTGACGTGAGGTGGGATTAGGTGGGTGTGCTAAGTAGTTGGGAGGAATGGTTGGGTTAGAGTTTGGGTTTAACAAAAGGGGTAAGTAGAGGAAGAGAAGGGCTAAGTACAGTTGAGAGCAACTTTGAAAAGTGGGTGGATGGGGGTGATTTTGGTATAGGTGGAATTAGGGGGACGAGGGGAGTAGTTTGGTGGTGGCGGTATGTTAATGGGATGTACAGAGCGTGCTGGGGAGAGGTGTAAAGAGGGACATTAGGGTGGAGCAAGATACCAATTTAAGCCACAACCTTAGTTGGGGGAGTGATGACGAATACAACAGAAACATCACAATTTGTGCCCAAAGTGTTTCAAATTTGGTACCAAAACAAAGCCCGGGATCGAGGGAGTCTTGGTATCTACTTGGATTTTCTCTAGCACAAACATCGCCGCTGTTATAAACGGTTTAGTTTCATACTTGGCCAATGTGAATAAAAATAGAGGAGGGACATCGGAGACACGTGAAGAGTGCTTTAGCACCTGCAACACTCTTATAGGACACTAATATTAACTGCCAGAGGACAGCCAAAAACCACACCACTTTAATTAAGCTCTCTGGTTGCTTCTCTCATTGTCTTATCTCGGAGTTGCTTACGTAACTATGGACTTGTTACAAGTATAGACAATGGCTGTATCACATGAGATTACGTAAGCATACCCAGCAAATACCAAAAACATGTTTTATTCGCTTCAATGTGAGCAACATCTCAAGTCTCTTCAGATCAATAACCGTAATTACAGTAACCGAGAGTGCTATATTGAGACCATAGAAACACTCACAAGACACTAAGAACCACAGTATATACACTCTGAGGACTTCTGTTCAATTTCCGAACATGTCCGATATATAATCTCCAGTATGACCACGCTTGTACCATTACTTGCTCTGATGTCATCAGTGCATAGAAGCTAAATGATGGTGCAGCTATGCCGTATTGTAACTGTGAAACAGAGCCCTTCAATAGCCACTTCCTCAATATATTTTGCTTACCTAAGCTATCAAACACGTAGTATACGTCTAATATTCCACGTGACCAAATTTTCATCCCCAAAAACCCACCACTGAGTCTTCACCATGTTCATTAATTTTCATCTATGATCTCAACAGAAAACTTAATAGCTCTGCAGAGACTGTTACAGTGGAATATTACAACCCCTCTCCAGACCCCCAGGTGTCTCTAAACCTGATTTTTTCCGCCACAGCCCCTATATACCACCTCTACAAACCCCATATTTCCACCATTTTTCAATTCCGATAAATCCGGCTTTTTGCTGACCGATATCGTATTTCCCAGAAAAACCTGCTCCCCTAACCCCCACCATATGCA
Source organism: Yarrowia bubula (assembly GCA_900519075.1). NCBI lineage: Eukaryota > Fungi > Ascomycota > Dipodascomycetes > Dipodascales > Yarrowia > Yarrowia bubula. The sequence goes on along the minus strand of ULGX01000010.1, from coordinate 256,940 downwards.
TAACCTCACGCCCCTCTGACTTTTCACTCATCACCAAAATGGCATCTGTTGAACCTCCTGTTTCGGCAGTCGCTGATCTCGCTATCGACTCCAAGGTCGAAGACAAGCCCGAAGACGTTGAAAATGACGACGCAGACGACAACGAGTCTGGAGAAGAGGTGACTCCTGACGCTACGGCCGCCAAGAAGAAGAAGAAGAACAAGAAGAAGAAGAAGAAGAAGGGACCTGTTGTTCAGACCGCGCCTCCCACCGTGCCCATTGACAAGTTCTTCACCTCTGGTATCTTTCCCGAGGGAGAAATCTGTGAGCATCCTCATGTGACCTTCAAGCCCAAGGGAACCGCTGTGGATCCGTTTGCTGACTCTGAAGACGAGCGAGAGGCTGCTGAGGAGCGTCAGAAGGATGATGCTAAGCATGGCAGCGACGATCCGCTTGATTTCAACCGACTGCGAACCACAAACGAGGAGAAACGGTACCTGGACAGAGAACAGGCTGCTGTGCACAATGAGTGGAGAAAGGGAGCTGAGATCCACAGAGTGGTGCGTCAGTACGCCCGAGACAACATCAAGGCCGGTATGACCATGACTTCTATCGCTGAGATGATTGAGGACTCTGTTCGAGCTCTGTCCAACCAGGAGGATTCTCTCAAGGGAGGACAGGGTTTCCCCACCGGTGTTTCTCTGAACCACTGTGCTGCTCATTACACTCCCAACGCTGGTGACAAGATCATTCTCAAGGAAGACGACGTGCTCAAGGTCGATTTCGGAGTTCATGTCAACGGTAAGATCATCGACTCTGCCTTCACCCATGTGCAGAACGACAAGTGGCAGGGACTGCTGGATGCCGTCAAGGCTGCCACTGAGACTGGTATCAGAGAGGCTGGTATCGATGTGCGTCTCGGAGATATCGGAGAAGCGATCCAGGAGACTATGGAGTCCCATGAGGTGGAGGTTGATGGTAAGGTGTACCCTGTCAAGTCTATTCGAAACCTCAACGGCCACAACATTGCTCCTTACGAGATTCACGGAGGAAAGAGTGTGCCTATTGTCAAGTCTGCTGATATGACCAAGATGGAGGAAGGTGAGACTTTTGCTATTGAGACTTTCGGTTCTACTGGACGAGGATACGTTGTTACTGATGGAGAGTGTTCGCATTACGCCAAGAACGTGGGTGTTGGACACGTTCCTCTCAGAGTCAACAAGGCCAAGCAGCTGCTGGCTACCATTGACAAGAACTTTGGAACTCTGCCTTTCTGCAGACGATATCTGGATAGACTGGGAGAGGAGAAGTACCTGCTGGCTCTTAAGAACCTGGTTCAGAGCGGAGTTGTGCAGGATTATCCTCCTTTGGTGGACGAAAAGGGATGCCAGACGGCTCAGTATGAGCATACCATTTACTTGCGACCTACTTGTAAGGAGATTTTGTCGAGGGGTGATGATTATTAAGCGAACGAATCTATTCACTCTGTGAGCGAAGCTCATAGAGGGGATAGTGAGCGAGCTTAATAATCCACTCTGAGATCACCACAGCTATAAACTGTGCCTCTCCTACTTCTCTACTGTCTTTGTAGACAGGTGCAATTAAGATGCTACCCATGTAAGCAGTATGTACAGAATAAAATTGAGTGTTTCAGTATGAGTGTAGTAGATCTGAACTGTTCAATAGTAACGGTAGCTCATATATTGCTTGGCTGTGCCAAGGGTAGAATAACACTGTGAATAGAGTGGACTAATTGGAGCTGCCAAAGAGTTCATATCGTTAGGAAGTGGCGTTGGTTCATGGAGTGGGGGACACAGTGACGCTACAGGGCCCTATTATTCAGGGTGTAGTAGTTACAACCATAGTATAATGTGATCCCTGAAACTCCAGGGTAATATCAATAGCTAATGGTCCTTCTGTTCCGATTCTCAAGTCAGACCAACTGAACATAATGGGCTTCAGTTAAACAGCCAGACAGAGCCATAGCTACAAGTAAACAAGTAGGCATCTGCTCCAAACCAGCTCAAACTGAACCGTGTATAGTGAGAGCGACTGAGATCTATCATAGTTGTAAAGTCTTTCAAAAATCACTCCACTTCTCCCCCCAATACGACTCTACAGCTCTTTCAGTTGGTAGCTACAGCTCAGGTAACTCCCACTACGGTTTCAGCTATTAGCACTAAGAGGTGGAATAAGAATTTTTCAACAGATGTTAATTGAGCTGAAAAATCACCACTAACACTATACTTGCTCCTATACCGTTTAAACCAGTGCCGTTCTACTCTATACACCCCCACCACCGTATTCAACAGTACCCCACAGTCTGTCTTTTAGTATAATAACGCCCAGTTATTCCTCTGCGCTTGTTTACAACCTATTGCTTCCCCATCTATTGATAGCAGCTATTTCCCCGATTAAATCTGCAACATTGGATTTCCTCTTCTAGCCCAGGATTTTGCAGACTCTAAAATACGCCGACAGGAGTAGTTTTGGAACGCTCTGAAGCGGATATAATGGTATTTACAAGGGTATATTTAGTATCTCCTGATACATCTCGTTGCCCTGAGCATTTCTATCTTGCCAGAATTTATATCAGACTGATATTGGCTGAGCAATGGCGTTTCAAAGATTCCGAAAGAACAGAACGATAATACAGTCAAAAAGAGAGCAACAAAGCTGATATTTTGACTGTAACATTATCATACCACCTTCTAACTCGTACCTCAGCTTATTATCAACTTCCGTATACTGCTCCAGGTGACTGAAACATGTCTCAAATCGGAGAACCGTATCGAATACGAATACGAGCAGTTTGATTACAGGCCCAGATCGTATTAGCTAGCAACCTTGCACAATATTCAGTTCAATAGTTTTCAACCGCTATACATTATCTATACATTATCACTGCAGCTTGTATGCTGTCAGTTAGTGACAGGTCGGCTACATATGACCAGTCGAATACTGTCCCTACATAACACTTGAGCTAGAGTAAATCATGCAACTACCGGCGAATAAACACTACATACGTTTTTGTTTTTGTCATAAAAATACATTGTTAGTTGTGTCTATATACTAGACCTTTTGCTCAACTGGGTTGAGGTTAGAGAGCGTGTCAGTGAATATCCCTTTGCAGGGTGTAACGAGGGTTACGGGCTTGAGCCCAAAGTGTCCTAAAGTGGATGCAAAGAAAAAGTGTTTGTGGAAATGTGTCAAAAGTGCTCTTTTAGGCCCTCGTAGTGGTGCTAATTGTAGTGCCCTTTGCAACCATGTACACAATGACCGCCATCAAGCCCGTCTGAGCCACTCCAATAGCCACTCCCATTTTCGACGCGTTGAGAGAAAACAGAACCAGAGAGAAACACAGAATAGCCAGCAATCCCACAGAAGTGTTGTTCAGAGGAGCCAGAAAGTCGTTCAAAGAAGGAGTCTGAACCACAGGAGCTGCTGCTTGTGCTGCCACAGGCTGAACCTGAGGAGCCACCTGTGTATGCTTGGGGGTCTTTGATTCATTCTTTCTCAGCTCATCAAGCTCAGCCATCAGGATAGCCAGTCTCTGATTCACCTCGCTCAGCTGGTCCTCAGGACGAGGAGATCCACCCATCTGACCTGGGTAAGGGGAGGTGTATGCAGACAGCTGAGGATGCGATATGCTTCGAGCTGGGAACGAAGTCTGGAAAGCAGCTGAATGAGGAGCAATAAAGGGAGTCACCTGGGGAGTAGTATCCATAACAGGAGTAGCACTCTTGACCTCCTTGAGCGACTCCTTGACGTCCTTCAAAGTCTCTCGTTTCGTCTTTCTTCGAGACAAGTTACCAGCCTCCTTGACTGTAGCAGAAGATGAAGCAGAAGACAGCTGCACTCCATCGTGAGTCTTTGAGAACACATGTGCCAACACCTTGATCTTCTTCTTGTTGATCACATCGTAGGACTCCTCCTCCAGACGTCTCCAGTAGCCGGAAATGTCGTCAATCAGAGCTAGCAAAGTGGACGAAGCAGAAGACCGGTTAGAAGAGATACTGTTGTCTGAAGCAGAAGTAGACATGGCCTTGGGGGAGTCTCCTTGAGCCTTGGCATCCAGTTCATCGAGCTTAGAGAGGTTCAAAACAGGAGCCCAGAGCACCATAAACTTGTCCTTGCAGACATAGTCCTGATCAGGCTCCTCCGTGAAGCCCTGATGGTGAACAGCAACACTCTGGCATTCTCCAGGGTAGATGATGGAGCAGTTTGGACGCACAGAGTAGGTGTTGGGTGCGGTGGTTTTGATTTTGAAGGCCAGGGTCGTGGGAGATTTGTTCTCCAGGGTCATGAACCGTGTGGAACGGGTTGTGAAGGGGGCTGGGTTAGTAAGGGAAAACAATCGAGGTAAAAAACTCTTGAACGAGCGCAGCGAGTGAAAGAGTATTGGCCGAGAGTGTTTTCAATGAGAGGGCTTTGAAACTTCTTTTTGGGGTGATTTTGTTGCTTCCAACTCATTCAGCCAAAAACACCATTCAAACTATGCATATCCTCCTTCTGTAGTGCTGTTCTGCCATCTCTGCTGTGGCTGCCCCTCCATCTCCAGATAAGGTAGACCAGTGCTGTGGAGAGTGAGACATGCAGACCATGACAATAACAATAGGAAGAAGTGCCGAAAGAAGCAAAGACGCAGACGAGACAACAGGCAGGTGTCTGTCTGTGCACATGCCGGCCAGGTGCCCAAAGCCCAAAGCGTACCCCAGTAATATCCCAAAAGAGAAGATTGCCGCCACTTTTGTGCTATAGAGCCGGGGTAGACCAGGGTCTAGAGACATAACAGCCGAGAGGCCTGTAAGTGGCAAACAGGGATGTAGAGCGTACTGAGAGTACACAGCTCATAGAGTGGCTTTGTGGTATTGCCGCTGCAGTGTCGTACTGACATGAGAGCAATATCACATGGCAAATGACGGTACAGTGGCAATAACATAGTCACAAGGAGCCCATGAAAAGCACCATATCACTATAGCTGTAGCCACACCATTCTGTGTCGTCTGAACCACCACACTGCTGCTGTAGTACTCTCCATAGCACTATCTGTACCTCTTCAGCACAGCCCTCACACAGCCTCTGTCATATTGCTCCACCACTCCTGAGCATCTCTCTGTCCTCCTTCCCTTTCTGTACCATCTCTGGACACCTCTCACTCATCTCACTCTTGAGTCTCCACTGGTTGCCAAATGTCCTCCAAGATACTCACCGGAAAACTCGATACTGTCGGGCGTGATTTCCATTGTAGTGTGTCGTCTGTGTGTGTGTCGTAGCTGTACTGGTTGTGTGTCGCTGCTTCTGTGTCGGTGTATATATGGTGTAGAGAAGAAGATGTTATTTTGCGTCTCTTGGTTTTTCGCTGGTCGTTTTCCGTTTGTCTCTTCTTGTCCGTTAGCGCTATACTAATACGAAGGGAAACTAGGTTCGGGCTAGGTGACCCTTGCTGATAGACTCACAATGGAAGTCTGAGCTTGTGTGCAGACAAGAGAAAAAGCGATCAGCACTGCACAGATTACACGGGGGCTTTATAGCGGGAAATAAGAGAAAAATCAAGCGGGGTTTTCAGAAGCCATACCCGTTGCATTCTCGTACGACTGTATCCGGTAGAATGTGCCTTCTACCTGCGTCAAGGTACACCTGCTTACTGTACCTTGTTGCATGTGTAATTTCCGGAGAAGATGACATTCCTGGTCAAGTTCAAAAAAATGGAATTTGCAAAAACATGGAGGGGACCACAAGTAAAATCAATGAAGAAAAAAAATACCACCCTCTTCAAAACACTCATTACGACGCTACACACCTCCACTATCATTCTCTCACGCGCTGCATGCCTCGCGTGCCAGATCGCGTCCCTGCTTGATCTCTCCTTGGTGATCAAGATCTGCGAGAGGAGAAGTTGACCAAGTGGAGCTGTATCGTACAAGCAAAAACGTATACAATTGAGTGATTAGCTGGGATTATCAGACAATAAATCGCTGCTATTGCTCATTCCAATGCCGGTTTATCTACATTCTTGAGTACATATTATTATGATGGTTTTTTTTAATTATTTTTTTGCTTTTCTCACACTCCCCTTTGGTCCATCTTCCTCCCATTCTGTCCATGTGTAATGTCGCCTCTTGAACACGCCCCACACCTGTGCTTAACCTCCACGGGTCTAAACCTTATTAGCAAGAACTGGCCGAAAAGAGCGGATGATAAACGCACTATAGATGGTGATAAATGGGACGTTGCAGGTCATAAATCACGTCTTCTAGACCCGGGGAATCCGCTACAATAGTCCGTTTTGTTCTACGACCTTCACAGCTGTTTCTGTGGTTGCTTTTCTGACAACAAAAAAAAAGGCTCCATCCTCCCAAAATCAAACGAAAAGTTAGTCCTAAAAGAGATTGGCTGCTGGAGATCGACTGAGAAGTAAGGGAAAATTAACAAAAAGAAAAAAAAACCAAGCAAAATCCGAATCCCGATTTGCCGATTTGCTCTGATTCGGCTATACCACAGACCTATACATCATTATTGCTGTCTTACAGCTCCGTTGCTACAAGTACAAGTAGCTCAGCCTATAGCTACAGCCCCTCTCATGCCACTAAACGTTCTTTGAAACCACTAAAGCGCTCTGAATGTACAGTGTGTTTGATGTTCAAACAACCTCGTTTTAATCCCTGATCCCTGATCCCTGATCCTCTGATCATCTGATTTTCTCTCTCTGACGCTCACCTTGATATCCTATCTCACTCTTACTTGTATCTCTCTCAAGCCTCAGATCCAAATTGCTTTTTGCAATCTGGGGAACATGTACGAGCCCTTCACCCTTGATACAACCTGCCAGACCCATGCTTCATGCCCGTCACCCTTGATAGATGCAAAAAGTGATTTTATTACTCCATACAAACACTACAAAGCACCCCACACTCCCATCAAGTATTTTTTCAGTCGCCCGGCTCCGTCAGCGCGGCTCACTTAGTCTTTTTTTCCTGGGCGATCTTTTCCGAAACCAATACACTCATAATATCGACCGTGGAGCCCTGCAGCAAGCGTGTCACATGTAGATACCCCTGCCCAACGTCGTGCCCGTGTACCTTAGCAGCAGGAACCGCCCATTGTGTACGAGACAATGTGCCAATATACGACATTGCTTAAATACGAGGCCTCAAACACGAAACACGAACTTTTAGTAGGGATCATGTACCCCTTTGGTCGACTTGGCATAATACTTATGACACTCCAGACATACAACTTCACTCTTCTATGACACGTCCATGTCACTTGTCTCATCCGTCACGTCAAAAAAGCTGTCAGCATTCTTTGGTGGAAATAAACGACACCCCTTACATGGGATCTACTGATCGTCAAGGGAACGTAGTGGACCGAAGTGAACGAATAGGACACAAACGGACATAATAACACGTTAAGGGACAAACAAATACTCAGATTTGCACCCATTCGTACATTTCTCGTCATTTACACTCTTCTACACGTGTCACTCTACATTCCACGCACAATTCTGTCAACCTCTGAATCTTAGCTAGAATGTATAGCCACCAGGAATGCGCCTTGTTCTAGTTTAGTAGTAACTTGGCAGATTAGTTAATATCGCAGATTGCAGATTCCGTATTTTCCATGGCTCATTTCTACCAATTCTTCATTCTGCTCATCGACCCCTGCCAGCAAACCACTTAACTTTCCTATTTAGGCAGCCGACCCTAATCGCCACTTCCCGAAATGTCCCAGTAGCCCTAACCCTGCCCCTAACCCTTGTCCCAACAGCGTAATTAACCCTAATATCTGTCCTAAATAGGCAACGTACCCTAACCCGTTGGGCCCAGGCCAGTGGCCACTTTTTTGCCAAAATTAACCTTTGGTCTAATGGCACAACGGCTAGCGCGTGAGATTGCAAATCTCAAGGTTCCGAGTTCGAATCTCGGTTGGACCTAAGTACTTTTTGATAGGTTTTCGTGATGATTAGAAACTTAACGCAAAACGATGATTATGGACATGATCATAAACTGTGAACAATCTCTGAACGAACTTTTTTGCTTCAACTGAGGTTAAACAACGGTGGTTTAGTGTGTTTAAAATTGTTTTTAGAGTGCTGAGATAAATATTGGACGAGCTGTTAGGGAATAAGTCCTTTTCTGAGTGAAAAAACACAATATTGGAGTCAAAATTGAGGCAACCATTTTGTATAGACGCCTTCTGGGCCTTGGAAGGATAAGTATTGTGATTCTCAAGTGTTTGAAATGATTCTGGACTTTTTTGGCTTATTATGAAACATATTGTGTGGTAGTGGCTCAACAAACCAATATCAAGTTAGCTATCAGTAGATAGACAAATGGCACTCGTATTTAGGTCTACCGTTGAAGCGCTATAGCTAGTGTGCGTTAGTAGTGTTACTAAGAATACTCACATTAGTGTACACCTGTTGGAACTACGTGTGACATATTGGACTATTTGTAAGCAACTAGTGTAAGAGATAGCGTAAGGGTTTAATTACTGAGGTGCATTGGCGTGAAAAAAATAGGGAAATTGCAGTTTTACAAGTACAGAAGTATGGTCTGATATTGGATTGAGGTTACGGTTAGACGGTATAAGATGTACTCAACTTTATATAAACGAAAACACTCATAACTCCACCAATTGATACTGTAGAAACATAACTGTGGCAATTTAATATACATTGCAAGGCTGGCCGTCTTACAGTATAAATTTTGAACCCATTTTGCTTTTATTAATGGAGCTATTGTCATTACCGTTTCAAGAAAGTTGACTACCTCAGACATCCTCTACGAATGGATAGTGTGTCCAAACACAGTATTATTAGTACTATCAGAATCTCCTGGACCATGTGACTCCAATGAGAAACTCTAGAATGATGTAGCTCGTATATCCAACCAGATATGGTGAAAACAAGTTCAAACGACGACAGCAGCGGCAATATTCACAATAAAGCTTAGTAAACAGCATATTCGACATCACACGACCTCAATGAACACCCCTATACCAATATCTCAACATGTTCAAAAATCCTAGTTCAGGTCCCTCGAAACCTAAAAAAAATCGTGCAGAAACGCAAGTAAACACAAAATAAATGGTGGCATTGTGTTCGTTGGGAAACGAGGATCACTCGTATATCAATTACTTTGTGTTTCAATTTTTTCAAATCTTCAACCCTTCTCAACATACCCAGGATTAATGGTAGAGGTTTGGGCTTTTAAAGTATTGTTTTTTAGGCTATGGGAGCATTGCCAAATATTTTTATTAAGATTGGGTGTATTTCAAGTATTATTCAAAAATATCTCGCCTAAAATACAGCCAATCTTAACCAAAAAAATACCCAATGTTCCCATAGCTTAAATAAACAATACCTTAAAAGCGCAAATCTCTACCATTCTTCCTGGGTATGTTGGAATGAGTTAATGATTCGAAAAAAGGAATCACAAATTAATTGGTATAGGAGTGATCGTCGTTTCCCGATGAACACGCTGGTGCCATTTATTTTGTGTTTATTTGCGTTTCTGCACGATTTTTTTTAGGTTTCGGGGGTCCTAAACTAGAAATTTTGGCCATGTTGAGATATTGGTATAGGGGTGCTCTTTGAGTCCGTGTGATGCCGAATATGGCGGTCGCTACGTGTTTTCGTTCATACTGCTGTCGCTGTCGTCGTTTGAACTTGTTTTTGGTATATCTCGTCGAATATGCATACTACCGGATTCTAGAGTTGCTCATTGGATTCATATGCCTCAGGCGGTCCAGATGGTACTGGTTTAATTATATTTGGCCATCTTCTACATGAAGACAATAGTTGTAAACTCTGGTATCTCTCTTGGACTAAAGCCAACATATCTCACTCTAAATGTGTCCTACAAGAAACCCACAATCACAGGTTTAATCCCTTTGGTGTATTAAACAACACGTAATAGTCCTAAACCTTTAGCATTCCTTTTGGTTACTTGGAGATCGTTTGAAGATTAGTATTTGTTTCTTACAAGTATTTGGTTGACAAGCACAGTGATACCTGCTCTGTGACGTCATACTGAGATGCACCTTCATTGGTTACTCTGAACCAACTCATCTCCATGGACTTCACTTTGAATCCTACTCCCGCCGTGTTTTTTTGAGCTGGGCTCTTTTAGGACAGAAAGTAGTTGTCCAAGTGGACTTTCAAAATCCATTTAAACAACAGAGGCAGTCTATGAATAATTAATTCTATGTTGAATTTTGACCGGAGAAGACAATTCCAATTAATAGGGCGGCTCAATGGGCAAAATACCACCAACTCCGAGACATACGATCACTTAATACATTATTGAGGTTGAAGGAACCGAGGGGAAATATCTGAACAAAATAAAATAGATGAGATTGTAGAGGGAGGCGAGGGGAGCAAACATTTGTAGATGGCTTACTTATAGGATCCCAGTAGAGTAAGATATAACAGGTTTAGTAATGGAGAATACTGGTCAAGAATGGGCACTACTCATCAGATATGGACTTAATCAACCAAAAGACTGCTGTGTGAGAGTCTAGTCAGTCCATAAATGTCTAATCTTTTTCATTTTTGTCGCTCCGAATTAATTTTATTTAATCTGATTTTTCTGATTTTACGGAAAAAATTCAAATAATACGAAACAATTAAAATAAATTATAGCTCGTCTCTACGTTATCCTACACAGCTTTAGATCTTGTTACTAGTTTAGATAGATCTAATACGCATATTTACGCATATTTACGCATATACCTATTATATCCATGAAATCTCATCAACTTTCGTTGATATCCGAGTCGTCAACTCTCAGAAATCACCACAAAACATTTCCAAACACCTCTAAACTTCTCAGAACTGTTCAACCACCTCCTCTACGTCCATTTAAATCCCATTTACCCCTATTCAGCCATACAAACGCCACACTCCGTTAGCCGATTTATTCTGATTTACTTCAAAAAACTTACCAATACTATTGATCAGAACACGACTTTATTGGTATTATCCGAACCGCCTGGGATGCGCCATTCCAACGAACAACTCTAGGAACATGTAGTATGAGTGCTCGATGAGATACAATGCAATCAATGTGTGGGAAAAAGCGGAAACAAACTGAAGCTGGTGAAATGAAATGAAAGACAAAGATTGTTGCTGACTACTAGTACTGAAGATTCGGAACACTATTGATTTACACTGGCACTTGTAGTTATTCAGTGATAGTTTTCATGTCATATATTGCTCCCTTCTCTTAACAAACTCCACAACACATCAACGAACTTGTTAAACCCTGATCTCAACCGGTTTAAATTCATCAATAAACAAAATATACAACCCCCATTTCCATATTCTCCAAAAAATCCCCTAATTACTACCTCTCTATTTTCACCATCCGCACCCATGTCGTATTCCTTTTTACCTCATCATGCATGCATATGCACCTTCTTTCACTCCTCACCACCATCACCACACCACATCACGACTCGCTCAAAAATGACGATACGCTATAGCCACTTGGTCACGGCGTTACTAGTGCTACTGGCACTCACCACACAAGCATATGCCGCTCTGGGAACCAGGTTTGTGCCGCCAGTCGACCGTTCCATAGAGCCAACCTCACGCATCCGTTTTTACGCCGTGTCCATCTCCTGGCCGTGTCCTTGGCTCTCAGCTCTAGTTGTGCCCTCAGGAGACAAGCTCAAGGTCGGCGTTCAATACTACCCTTCTCTTCTCAAGACGTACTTCAGCTACTCTGAGGACTACGGGTTCATGAGCAACAACAGCGAGTATCTGTTTGTGGACGGTGACACGCATTCTGTCACGCTGGGGGCTACCCCGCACCCGGAGGTTGTGTGGCGTAATGGCACCGTTGCGCTCAGACTAGGAGGAACCGACACAAACGTGACCTATGGTGCGTCTTTGGCGGCTTGTCCTGTGGCGGGAACGTCCTCCGAGTACTCCATTGAGTACAACTCTTCATGCACTGGAGGCCACCGTGTCCAGCTGCGGGCTGTGGGTCCAGGTACACTTACGGGCATGTGGCAGCAAAGAAGCGGTCAGGATGAAACTCCCAGTGGTTCTGCTCAGGAGAAGGGAAGTAAGAAGGGCAGTACTAGTTTTGAAAAGAGAGCGGTGGACAACGAGGTGGAGGGAAGCAAGGAGTTTGAGGAGAAACTCAGACTGAGACTGATGGGCTTGATTGAATAATTTATATGAACGATTGAACAGGATGTACTGTAGAAGTGGTAGTCTATGCGAATAAATGAATACTCGGAAAAGGGTAATGCATCTATCTCGTACCGAGTACAGTAATGACTTAAAATTGTTATTTTCTTATATAATATGCTACTTCTTACCATCCTCCCCCTGCTTAATCTTCCAGCGAATGCCATTCAGCTTCTTCTCTTCGGCTTCGTACAGCTTGACTGTCGCACAATCCATAAAGTACGCACAAAACTTGCCGTTGACATGACCAGCCCAGAATGTTGGCATTTTATCTGGATACTGCTGAGCTACCACCTTATTCTGCTTCAGATTCTTATAAGGTTGTTGAAGAAGCACAGACTTACCTGCATCCAGGTCGTAAATAAGAGCCCCCATTTTGTCGCCTCCCATTTTGTTGAGTTTCAACATGTACCTTGTATTCTGGCACTGTTTTGGTTTCTGTCCATGGTCCACACTCACCTGAAACACCTTGTCTTTTCGGTAGTACAGTTTCCCACTCTCCATGTCAATAAAAGTAGGCACCAGGTTACCATGGCTAGCCATACTATAATTCCCTCTGACTGCCCACCACACCAGTCCGTTTCTCACAGCAATAGGATGATTTTCACCCAAATCGCCATACTGAATGGACTCCTGAGTATAGGGGTTTCTGAGCATTTTGTAGTACTTTTGGTCACCCAACTTTTGCTTCTCAGGTTCTCTGCAGTTGTAGAAGAAACGCCCCAACTCGTATTCTCCAGGTTTCATGTGACTGTGGGCGTCTTTCCAGTGCATAGGCTGGGGCTGGTCTCTAGGCATGAGAAAGTTGGGGTGTCTCTGGGTGGAAAATTTCAGATAGTGCTTGAGATAGTCCACACAAGAACCATGGTAAAAGCCAACCTCGAGGGGAAGAACCATCTCTTTGCCAACAGCATACTCCACAATCGTCTCTGTTTCAGTCCGTTTCACCAAATCCACGTGTGTATGAGGCTCCAGAGTTTTGGGATTCACTGGGAACTTCTCCCAATCTTCATCCAACGGCTTGAAACATTCGGGCATCTTGTCTCCATGGTTTAGCTCAATGGCCAGGTGTCTGGGAGGCTCAGGAAGAGCTGCACGTTCAAACAGGTTGCTGATAGAAGTGAATTCAGTCCAATGGGGGCTGAAAAGACGCTGCACAAAAACAAGACCTGCATCTGACCAAGTCATGGAGTCAGGATAAAACCAGGGTGATCTAACATTAAGCAGCGTCTTGATCACACTACCTGAAGCCTGGTACGCCGAGTAGAAGTCACGTGACACCTCTCTCAGACTAACAGCTGATTCCAGGTCACAGTGAGAGTAAATATTGGTGGCCACCTCTATAGGAACAGAGAATCCACCCAGTTTGGCAGTTCCAGAAAGAACAACTTGCGGTTTGGACTCAGTCTCGTTGAATGACTCGGTCTCAGGACGGAACTCCGCCAAAACTTGCATTTTAATCTCCTCAGGCTGCCCGTCCAACATCTTCTGGACATACAATTGAAGCAGTTCTTCATCTTTCTCTCCCTTGGATTCCTTGTAAATGAGCCCCAGGTCCTCCCCGCTTTGTCCTACGGCCAACTCCTTGTACGGTGCATACGCCTCCACCTGCTCTTTGTCCATGTACAGGTCTTCTTCGTAAGCCACCTCTCGCCAGGCGCTGTTAGCAGCTCCTCTGAGCCTTTCAAAATCCAGGTATGTCTGACGCGTTTTCGCGTGTTTCGGGTCGGTTTTGAACGCCTCTAGGGCTGCTCGGCCACTTTCCATGTACGCATGTGCAGCTGCTACTCCCTCCTCTTTGGTGCATGGAATGGGAAGGGTGGGTAGAGCGTCTTCGAGTGTAAGGGCAATTCCTCCAGGGAGCTTGAGCAGCTTGTCGTAGCCCTCTTTCAGCGCGATACCCGTCTTCAGCTGCTTGTTGACGGCGCGCTGAAACTTGGCGACTTTGGTTTTCGACGGGGGTTTAGGAGCGACGTATCCTCTTCGAGCTCGAGCCATGGTGATTGTTAAGGTGAGGATTAATTAAGGTACGATCTTTTTACTTAAAAGAGACGTGTACAATTAAAGTTTCAAGGTGCATGTTTCAGGTTTTACCAAAAAAGAGGGGAGGTCTTTGGGGGCAATGAGAGTGATCAGATGGAAATGTGGTGGCCTGTTTTTTGGGGTATGGTCCTCATAGGTTTGTACTCACCGTTTAGAAGGACAAAATATGTGTAAAATAGTCAACTACAAACTTGTGGAGTGGTTGGCTTAGATTGTAACCTTTTGACAGAGACACTAAGTGGTCGGTACCATCAACGGTGGGTACCCTCTGCGGTATATGTAACATCCAATGCAGTCCTTGAAACAATAACCTGGCTCATATTCTCGGGACATTTCTTCACTCCAGTTACACTTTAGTTAAGCTTTTGGGAGGAATGAAGTAAATCTAAAATGTCAAGTAATATCGATACTTTGGGGGCGTACAACTCGGAATTTGGACTAGCAGATCATGGGATTAACGTGGACTATATAATCCCATGCCCTAATTAGTGTAATACAGAAAACCTCATGTCCGTAGGATGCCTGTAACGAGCAGTAGCCACCCCCAGGTCACTTTTTTAGTTGGGGTTTTTGTTACCCTTAAGTAAACTGAAGCAAAAAGATGAGCAGACGTAGTCTGCTGTCTTTTTGCTGGACAGCTGGAGAGCTAGTCTCAAGAGAAGCAGAAAGATGCAGACTTACCCCCGCTGGCGTTCCCACCGTTGACAGTACCGACCACTTATAGTGCTACAGTATCGTAGATTCTCCAAGGACACTTACCAGATCTGACACTTGCCCCAAAGGCACAGTTCCAAGCAGCAGGTACCCATTGAGTGACGTCCCATACCCATAAGTGCCTAAACTCACCTCCAGAGACTGTTATGTCTCGCACGGCTGGATAGGTCAGTGGCATGGTGTTCTGTTTCGGTGTTAGACAAGTGTATTTATAATAGAGTCACTGACCTGACCGAACATACTGTACAAGTACCGGGACCGGTAGCATATTTCCAGTTCAACAATGTATTCGCCATGTCGATACCTCCATTCCTGTGCTTACATAACAACCTCGGCTAGTTCGCTTAACCTCATCTCTTGGCGTGCATCGAGATGCATTAGCGAATTTACGAGGGGAATAAAAGAGACTCAAGTCGCTCAGATTTGGTCAGATTTTGTTCCTCAAACATGTAATTGAATGGCAAAGATCCCGCAACTCTCCGGTAGTATTCCCGCCGTAATCGGACAAACCCCCGCGCAGGTACCGTACTCCTTAAAAATGATGCACATCAAAAGAGGCATGTGAAATAACAGTCGTCTGGAATAACATAATACCGCTTCTAATAGCGTCAAATACCTTGTCCATCTCACACTGTAGACGGATTACTCGACGTTGGATTTTGCCACACCACCAATAAACTCAAGCAGTGCTGAAAGTTCAACCTGAGACATGCTGTGAAGTCAGAAGACACGCACGGCATAGCCATACTGACACACAACAGCATCTCACATGAAAGCCCTCACCCTGGTATCTTTGCTAGCATGTGTTTCCGCAGCCTCGGTGATACCTGTGCCCGTGCTTGAATCGGAAATTCACTCGCTCCGAAACGAGATGGTCGGCTACCCTTTCTACTTGCCCACAACGATAGTGCGGCTCATGGTAGTCACCCTGGACGACACGGGTCCGTTTTTGACGGGTGCCATTACCACCAAAGGAGATAGGTTGGTAGTGGCCAACATTCCCAATGGAGACCCTCCTGCAGCGTTCAACGTCACTGCTGAACATGGATTCAGAGCCCAAAACGGAAAGTACATCTACTTTGACTATGCAAATCGCCAGGTCCGGTTAGACGACAACCCTCACAACGAAACCCAGTATATGGAAGACGGCTCTGTCTCCACTCTCGGCTACTCTGCTGATGGCAATATAGACGTCTATGTCCTCATGTGTCCAGGTGCTGGTAACGTGTTCACTCTGTCGTATTCTGGGGATTGCGATTTTGGAGCCAATGTGGCGATATTCCCCATCCCTCCTCAGGGTCTGACGGAGCTGTGGAGCAATATCACATTGTACCCTTCTCCTCAGAATAGGGGATGGCTGAACTGGGATGCAGTCAATACGACGGTGGGTGATAACTCGACGTACGATCCGAACCAACTAGCCTCTGCTTTAATTGGCCAGGAACAACCTAAGGCAGGTGCACGAAGGACGGAGGTTGGGTGGTGGGCAGCACTCAGCTTGGTGGCTTTGGTGTTCTAGTCACTTATAGCGGTTTACTAACTGTCGCATGACTCTATGGCATAATTCCCATGCTAACGTTGAGATGGTCTGTTGAGGATATCATGTTTACGCACTGACAATGTCTATTTGCTTGCACACAGTCCTGTTGATGGGTGGTCTCTCTACCTGCCTTGATACTCTTACAAGACACCCTTGAAGCTGTCTTGATTACATTAATGACGGAGATACAACTCCAGATACACTCGCATACTAACATCTACTTACTTGAATAATTTTATAATCTAACGAACAACTCTCGTACCTTACATTCCCGTATTTTATGCCGACGGAGGGTACCTGACCTTAATTTAATTTCATACAGCCAAATAGTCTACACTCTACAGCAACAACTACGCCTTGTGGACTACGCGCTTCGCGCTCCGTCCACATCACTCATACAACACTACTTTACATTCATTCACCGACTATAAGAAGAACCATCCCACCAACAGGGCCAGCAGAGCGACAATCGCAACCACTCCGACAGGCACTCCCTGGGAGCCAACGGCCTGAGAAGATTGGGTGGATCCGACACTGTGCTTCTCAGAAGAGCTGCCAATGTCCTTCTTGAGAGACGAAATGTTGTCCTGGGCCTGTCCAAGAGCGGCAGAGTCCTGAGAGTGGACCTGGGAGGTGGCAGAAGGAGCGCCAACAGCCTCAGCACCTCGAGAAACAGCCTCGGTGGCGTGAGAGGAGATGCCAGAGGCAGAGGGGGTCTGCTGCTGGAACTGGTTCTGCTGCTGCTGCTGGAACTGGTTGAACTGCTGCTGCTGCTGGTGAGCAGGGGAGTGGGGAGCGGGGGACTGAGCGGCAGCCTCGTAGTTGGCAAAGGACTCGTCGCCGAGAGTCTGGTCACCTCGAGCAGTGGAAGCAGAGTGGCCGAGGGCTCCTCCAGCAAGAGCACCAGCTCCAACTCCGGCAGCTCCGGCACCAACACCGGAAGAGTGCTGGCCGTTGGCGTCAAAGGGCCGCACCTGCACCTTCATCTTTTTGCTGGTGATGGGGACGGACTTGGTGTGCTCGGCCTGGGTCCAGAACTCGGCAATGTTCTCCTTAGTCTTCTCGACAAACTGGGCGAGACCCTCTCCGGACTGGGCAGCGGCATCGTTAAGAGGCGCCGACAGAATCAGGAACTTGTCCTTGGAAATGTAGTCGGGACCGGGCTCCTGGGGGAGAGCCTGGTGGGTGATGGACACGGTGAGAGACTCGTTGGGGGCAACGATGGAGGCGTTTGGTCGGACGCAGAAGAGCTTGGGGGCTGTCGTCTTGACCTTGAAGGCAAAGTACTCGTTAGTAGGGTTTCGCAGCTCCAGGTTGTTGGATGTGTGCTTAGTGAAGGGAGCTGGGTTAGTATGGGCAGTAGCGAGTGGCCATAGGTCACGAATGGACCCAATAGGCGGTTTCGTGGGATAAGAAGTGATGGAGGTAGATCATGGGCGCCTGGCATGTTGTAGACACTAAGTAAAGTGTCAACATGGTGCTGCTACTCTCGAGTAGACACCAGTTTGTAGCTGCTCAAGAGTATGCGGCTTTTCGGTACTCATGTTGACACTGTAGAGTTGAGCATGTAGATCTTTCAGAGCAGACGATCAACAAGAACACACGAGTAGACAACTAGTAGTAACGGTAGTAGCCACCTGCTATTCCTCGGAACTGTTGTTGCTGTCACTCAGGAGTAGTCATGTTGTCACCCGAAATGTTGCTGAAGAGTAGCATCATGTAAACACTGAAAAGTAAACGCCAGATTGATTCTCGTCGGCACTCCAGAGCACCTATTGATACTCAGGATCACATGCTTGCACTCAAGACAGCTGCAGCTGCTGACACTCATCAACCTGAAACATCATGCATGTCGCGTGGGCAGCTCGGCATGACCACAGCCAGGGGTATGAAGGAACTAGGGCAAAGGCACGGTAATCGAGGAAACACTCAAACTAGCAACGGAGAACAACTTCGAACTCACAAATAACCGCGTTTTCGACGATTGCTGTTTTGTCGTTGTCGTTGGTCGGGGTTGCTGTTGATTGCTGGATATGGGTTGCTGGGGTGGTGGGGTAGCAAAAACAGAAGAGCGTCGAGTAATGAGCCTGGCAATGAGATGAACGGATGGTGAGTTGGTGATGGGTTGGGTTTCGTCGTGGATGGCCACATCGACGGCTTGTCGATGATCACCAGCCACCCCGCCACCTCCACAACCACCCAATTGTCACCCACGTGACCCCCCATCACTATTCTCTCTCGTTCACCCTCGGTCAATTGTGCTCCCTGCCAGGCCCCACGGCGCTCCCGGCGTGATGGTGGGTGATGGTCACCCGACCCCCGCGCATCCCGACGATTGCGAAAAAGGCGCACGCCCGAATAAGCGGCAATAGTGGCGATACAAACCAGCGACAATCGCTGTTTGTGTCACCACCACGGTGAAGCCACGTCACCCGACCGACGCCCGACACCCAACTACCCCCCTGCCTTTAGTGCCATCCCTGCTGTGTTTGCCTCTGTGTAGTCCACAACATAACCCATGTCATGTCCTGAGTACCATGGGGTAAATATCCATATATAAACCCCCAAAATCCCCATCAAATCCGTCTCTCTCTCTCTCATACTCACCGTGAAACTCCAGCTTTTCCGGGGTGATTTCCATTTTTTTTTGCGTGCAGTAGTGTTGTGTGCTGGGTCAAGCTGCGGAGTGGAGGGCAAAGTAGTTGGATACGTTGAGATAGTGTTTTGCATGGATGTTTTGTCTTGGTAAGCATATGCGTCACGTGAAAAAGGTGAGCTCCACCGGGGGGAAATATACAAAACAGGGATACAACAGACACAGACACACTTGCACAAACCCGTTCAAATCACATATATACCCTGGCTCCCGGCCCCCAACTCGTCAAATTGCCACGTTGTTCGACAATCCGTTTGTTGCTGAAACCTTGTATTTTGGCTCAGCCCCGGGATTTCACATCCAGCAGGTGGAGACAAGATGAAGAGTAAGGGGGGGGTGTGGGACTTATATAGACCCTCGGAGAAGACCACCCACGACAGTGACCGTGTCGTGGCACAAAGTCCGAGCATTTCCGCCGGCTTTTACCCTATATCCGAAACACCTACATGCATCGTACAGTGCACACGTAGGTACATATAATGCTGTAAGGCCCCCCCACCATAATCACATGGTTCATGCTTGTCGCTAACGAGTGTTAAAACTCACCACTTTCATACAAACCCCACACAAAGTAGGATTCGGTGACGTTTTTTGGCCGGCCCAAAACGGCAGGCCGCATCTGAAACGTTGTGGAGCCCGATCGAGAAACATGGACGAAAATGTCTCACTTGACAAACCTGCCCCGCACTGCTTAGTCAGGGGTCAGTGGGCGTTCTGGGGAGGTGGTGGAGAGGTCTGGGTGGTATATCTGAAATCCCCAGGACAAGACGGTCATTTTGATACTGTTACGAGACTTTAATGTTTGCTGGTCATGGAGTAAACAGCAATGACGTAATTTCACACTCAAAATACTTTCTTGGGGTACTGTGGGGGCTGTGGTAATGCTGCAGAGCTGAAAGTTGCATATTTGGAATCTCCCAAACGAGACGGTTCGAATGATACCACTTGGAGCCAAATATCTCCAACATTTCGATCGCAACCTGACGGTTATTTCAGCTGTAAAAAGCTCATCTAATACAACGCAATTGACGATATTAAAACGGTATCAAAGGACGGTTGCGTCACATGGAGAACATTTATTATTACCCCCAAGTCGTCGGACCTCTACCCCTGTTATTTAAAGAGATAAGCACAACTTCAGAGTCTGGAACATGTCTAGAATAACAGCTAATCACTTGACATTTGTTTTGACTCGTGATACACCAAGCCGTGCGCTTTATCGAGCTCTGGGTTGTCGTGACGAATGAAAAGTTTCAGCGTAATCTCCGATAACTCCGCGTTGTTAAGGAGTGTAGAGCCGAACTAAGAGTCAATTGGTTCAGTATAAAAGAGGTTGGTTAGGAAAAGGAGTTTTAATTGATGGACTGAAGATCTGGCTTGAACTGGGGTGATTTGAGACATCTGAAAAGTAATTACATGAGAGGTGTTGAGTATTTCCGGGTTAAAATGAGTAGATGTGTCACAATGGGGTCATTGTATATATCAAAAGAATCCTTGAGAGATGCCGGTTTTGATGGACTACTTTTTAATCTTGTAGCGCAAATATTACCAGAGCTAGAGACCAAACAGTTGAGTTACGTAATTAACAACGTCAATGCTGTAAATCTGGCTTAGCTAGTGACATTTCTGAGATAATAAGACTCAAGGTAACAGATCTATACTAAATTTGAAAAAAGACATCACTCATAACCTGTATTATAGAGAAGTAGTATTTCTAACTAATCCCTGTTTAAGGTATTTGATCAATAGTTAGCTTTTTCAGTGTTCTAAAGCAGCTCTCTAAAAAGCCCAATACTCCTCCAAACACCCCCAAATTTTTACAATACGTTAATCCACCCATATTCAACCCCTTCAGCACTTCAAACCCCCTCAAATACCCTCCACCGGCTCTCAAACACCTCTCAATCATGTATTGTGCTCAACCTCGTTTAAAGTTCATCCACACATGTCCTCTATCGAGCAGCCCAGAGTCGTCTCTTCAATGCGCCCAATAAACGTCCAATCGTGAAAAAGAAACCCGATCCAGAATCAGCTCGATCGTCTCTTTCACCAGAAACACCGCTTGTATCTCTACCCCTACCCTAACCCCCCAAAAAGTGCATTCAGAATAACGCCACTAACCTTATTCCCCACCCATCTAATCTAACCTCATAACCACCACAATGTCAGTACGAGAACAGCTTCAGGAAATGGGCTTTGCGCCCTCGCGCATCGAGGCGTCGTTGAAAAACACCTCCGGCTCCCTGGAGGACGCCATCACGTGGCTCGAAACCAACCAGATTGATTACGACAAGGGTGTTTACAAGAAGGAAGAGGAGACGGTGGAGGGTGGAACTGGGGTGCTTGGAGGTACAAGTGACACTCCTGTGGTTGTGGGTGACGACGCTCCCGAGGCTGTTGCTGAGGAGGAGAAGAAGCCGCTTTCTCAGGAGGAGCGGGATGCTAAGCTGGATGAGCTTCGAGCCAAGGCTGCTATTCGAAAGGCTGAGAACGACAAGAAGGACGCTGCTGAGCGGAAGCGAAACGACGAGATCCAGAAAAAGTCGCAGAAGGACAACCAGGCCATCAAGGACGAAATGGAGCGAAAGGCGGCCATTCGAGACGCCCAAAAGAAGCGCAAGGAGGCTGCAGACGATATCGCTGCCAAGAAGCGAATCAAGGATCTGATTGAGGCAGACAAGAGAGCACGACTGGCCGAAAAGTCAGGTGTGAAGCCTTCTCCTGCTCCTGTTGCCGTGCCTGTTTCAAAGCCGGCTTTTGTGAGAGCTACCCCCACAGACTCCAGAATGCAGTTCAGAGTGCCTGGACAGCAGCCCATTATCAAGACGTTCCCCGTTGAGACTAAGCTGAAGGAGGTTGTGCAGACTTTGGCCAGCGAGATTGGTGTTGATGCTGGAAGTGTGGTGTTTACTACGACTTTCCCTACGAGAAAGTTGGGTAAGGCCGAGTGGGAGAAGTCGTTGAAGGAGGTGGATTTGGTGAATGCTGCTGTGATTGTGTCGTTTTAGCTACGATAGGGCACGAATGCGTAGCATGAGTGCCAGCACTATACTACAACCATACAACTAGCTGTCACTAATCCTATAACTAATTAGCTGTTCACTTCAGTATATTAAATAAGTAATCGCATGTGTTTTTATTCTGAGCATACTCTATTTACTGGTGTGCAACTAGAAGCAGAAGTGGAAAGACATACGCTATGGCAAGTCCAGCAAGATGACAGCGAAAACAATGTAGAGTAGACTCTTCTTCACACATGTTTTCGTTTCAAGTACTTCACCAAGGGTACGGCAATGCGTGCGTGTTTGCATTTCAAGCACTTCACCAAGTGCACAGCAATGCGTACACGAACAAGTGCATTTCCGTGTTTGCTCGGGCCCTACAAATGGGTGAGCGTCGAATAGCTCTGAATATGGCTACCGGAGGAACCAAAACTTTGGTTTTGACGGGTGTTCTTCCTCATATTCAGCGAGAAGGCAAGGTGCTTGTTTTGATGAACGAAAGCACTCAAGACAAGTACATTGAGAGCCTTCCTTCTCTGAAAGCCCGTCAGTGGGTTGAGAGTAAAGAGACGCACAACAGTGTCACTTACAGTGTTCTTGACAACTTGAAACATCTCAATCCGAGCGATTTCAAGGCTGTGGTTCTTGATGAAGCCGAGTATGCGGATACCAAGCCGTATCAGGGCGTTTTGGAGCGTTTCAAAGACACTCCGTTGATTGGATTTGCGTCTACAGGCCGTAAACACCTGTCTCGAGTGTTCAGCACGGTGTTGGATGACACCAAATGGCTGTGTGATATCAGATTTAGCTCAGTAAGCGTCCCTCTAGACTTGACTAATCTGGATCCTCCAGATGTCGTTCTCGATATGAGTCACGATATCAGTTTAGTTGTTGATACTGAGGAGGTTAATGAAGCGATTTACCAGGTGTGGAAAGAACAGACGTCCAAATACGGCTACAAATCCACCCTGATTTTCTGCTTGGAGGAACAACATGGAGGTAACTTGAGAGACAAGATACGAGATGCCTCGGTTCTCAAAGCGAAGCATTACTTCAACCACGAACTCCTTATAGATGCTCTGGAAGAATTCACAGATGGAGGTTATCCTGTTCTGCTAGATAACGGTCTTCTTCCCGGTGATTATGACCTGCCAGATGTCGATTTGGTCATTCTAGCCAGACCCACTGGCTGGGATCATTTCAAGAGAAACATGATCGAGAGGGTTCTGAGACTCAAGGAAGAAAAGGAGTGTATGGGTTTGGTGGATATTGTCGCGACTAAACCGGGAGAAGCAGTCGATGCACGGTCAGTGTTGAGATTGCCGTATTCGAAGGAGAGGGGGTGAAACAAATGCTGTCAGTTATTAGTGCAAGGAAGGATGTATCGTACATTCCTGTTTCGTAGCAATTACCAATATTGAGTCCCATACACCTTGGTTTGTCTACAGCGTTGTACAGTACTGTACTACATCCTAAGTGGTCGGTACCATCAACGGTGGGTACCCTCCGCGGTATATATAACATCCAGTACAGTGCTTGGACCGGTAGAGCTTAGTAAAAACAATAACCTGGCCCATAAACATGTGCTGGGAAGGTCTCTTAGGCTCGATAAATGCTGCCAAAGCTGGACATATTTTTGGGACATTCCTTCACTCCAGTTACACTTTGGTTAAGCTTTTGGGATGAGTGAAGTAAATTTCAAATGTCAAGTAATAGATGAACTTTGAAGGAGTATAATTTTGAATTTTGTAGTGGAATGACCATAAATTGTTGTATATTTTATAATTACAGGCTTAATTAGTGTATTAAAAAAATCCACATATCAGTGGTATGTCTGGAACGTGTAAAAAAGACCCCCAGGTCACTTTTTTAGTTGGATTTTTTGTTAACCTTAAGTAAACACCCCTTTGCTAGAAGGTTTAAAATCCCCGCTGGGGGTTCCCATCGTTGACGGTACCGACCACTTAATACACATCCTAATGCACAGGATACTCTGTATAGACTTCTCTTCTTCCTACCGTATGTTCCAGCTCATTCTATATCACTATCTACACTACAATCTCATTCAATCAGTTGCGTAAGTTAGTTTATTGTCGGAGACTCAGTCTCCTTTATGTATATATTTATGTGGTACTTTCAGACAATGCTTGGTCGGAGACATTCGGACTACGTCCTCATATCTCCTCCTAGAGTAAAGTGTAGGTCGGACACTTTCGGACTTCGTCCTCAAATGTCCTCCTCTAGACCCCATAATACTTAATCTGCCTCTGAAAATACCCAATCGTCTCCTTCAATCCATCCTCCACACTCCACTTTGGCTGCCATCCCAGCTCCTTCTTTGCCAGACTCGTATCCGGCTTTCGTCTATGAGGATCATCTTCCAGACCAGGTAACGTGACAATCTCCGACGTGCACTTTCCATCTTCTCTCTGCTCTTTGACCAGCTTGATGATCTTCTCGGCAAAGTCTCGAACAGTGTACTCTTCCGAGTTACCCAGGTTGACAGGACCCGAGTAATCCGAGTTCATCAGCTTGATCAGACCGTCAATGAGATCAATGACAAACTGGAACGATCTAGTCGACTGTCCGTCTCCGTAGATCGTCAGATTCTCATCTTTGAGAGCCTGAAGAATGAAATTCGACACTACTCGGCCATCATTCCAGTTCATTCTGGGTCCAAAAGTGTTGAAAATCCGCGCTACTCGCACATCCACTCCATCCTGCTTCTCGTACGAGTACGCCAGCGTCTCAGAGACTCGTTTTCCCTCGTCATAGCACGCTCGAGGACCTATAGGATTGACATTTCCCCAATACGTCTCCTTTTGGGGATGTTCTTCCGGATCTCCGTAGATTTCGCTCGTGGACGCAATCAAAATGCGTGCTTTCACTCGTTTCGCCAGCCCAAGCATGTTGTAAGTGCCAAAAAAGCCCGTCTTCAGAGTCTTGACAGGATTACTCTGGTAGTGAACTGGAGACGCAGGGCACGCCAGATGGTAAATCTGGTCAACCTCCACCAACAGAGAGTCCACCACATCGTGTCTGATGAGCTCAAAGTTGGGATGGCCCATCCAATGGACGATATTGGACTTTTGGCCGGTGAAAAAGTTGTCCACGCAAATCACGTCATGGCCCATCAGCATCAATCGGTCGACCAGATGAGAGCCCACAAACCCCGCGCCGCCAGTCACCAGGATCCGCTTCTTGGCAAACGGTGACAGCCGTCTCACATCAGGATACTTGCCGGGAATGGCCAAAAGCTCACTGTCGGTCTGAACCTCGGCATCTTTGGCGTACAGAGCTTTCAGGGCAGACAGAGGGATCGTTTCCGAGTCCTTGTGAATGTCGGAAGAGTACCGGCGGGTCAAATCGTGCCGCACAGAAATGTTGATTTCTTCCATGGTGGTGGTGAGGATGATGCTAGGAGAAGTTAGTTTGGGAGAGGTATTTGCTGAGATCGTGTGTCGGAGTGTGGCTTGTTTTGAATATATGGGGATTCCAAAAGCACCTCCTGGAAATGGGGGTCTCAAATATGTAAATAAAATCCAGATCGGATGAATATTGGTCGAGATACGTCCTTATATCGGAGAGCCTCCTACCCTGGTTAAACTTTGTCGATACTGAGGCTTGAGGTTGCACGATATTGGGAGGTCGTACAATATTTGTCGGGTCCTAGCTCGGCCAATTGTAGTCCGATTTAGATTTTGAATATATTGATGTGGTTGCAGTCTCATGGAGATTACGTCTGTGACTAGCTATTTTCTCTATTTTAATCCAGCCCAGATGTTAGATCGATTAAGCTTTTGATGGGGCAAAATGTATGCACCAAAGTTGCAGGAATTGGGATATTATTGGTATCAAAATGGTCGTTTTGACAAGGAGATTTTGTTTATGAGGTGTTTTGGCGATTATTTTAATCATTTTGCTGCATTTCCGTCATATCTGACTCGTTACACGATTAAACTATGGTCTGAAGGCATATTGGGAGACATTAATATATGCACTCAACTCCACCATTATTGGACGGATTCGCTATTGAAGAGTATCTTTGAGCTCTAATTTTGACGAATGATTCATCTATTCTACTTCAGCTTTGCTTTGGTCTCTAAGACGCTCTAATTGTGATCACTCTGTTTAGTTAAGCGCACTCCCTTCTTTTCAACAAACTCCCAACTGATAATCCTCTCCAGTGAAAGCACTACATCCCAGTTATCTCCCTATCCACCTAACCAAACGTCTTCAAAATTAAAACCCTTCATTCTAATGCCCCACGTGACCCAATTGTCTCTCAAAATCTCCAATAATCCCATTTCTCACCCCCACCAACATCCACCAAACATCCACGCCGTTGAACCTTATTTGGTTTAACCTTCCGGGCGTAAAATTAAAACCGTCCGCCATCACCCCGGCAACCGGTTTCGGGTATTTTTCACAACTATGGGCTAGCTCTTAAATCCGGCTTACTAAGCGCTACAGTAGTCTCCTTTCTGGGGGGCTTGCACCTTCTTTCCTATTTGGGCAAACCTTGACCTGGTAACTCCGAGTACCCCTATTCCCAGATGCTTATGTAATATGAAAGTGGTATGGGTCACGTGACGAGTTTTCCTGATTCAGTTTCTGTGTGTACAAAAACCGTCTTTCCACCAACATGCTGTATTCGCTTACTTACAGATTTAGTGCGGATACGAAAGAGACGGAAGTGGCAGTGCTAGAGGGTAATAGCACGTGGTTACAAGAATCTGAAGAGAGTCAAAAGTGTCTGAAATGGGGTATAGATGTGAATCCATATTTTTCTGTATTTATCGTGTATTTTTCTGATTTTTTCTGAATTTATCTGGATTTGTTTCATTTATAGTCCTCCCATTAAAGTTCATCAGTAGTATCCGGAAATAGAACCATACTACGAGGCATGAAACGTGGAATCACGAATCTGGAGAGGCTGAAGTGTGTGGAAAGATGTCTAGTTTTTTTGTACGAATTTTTTTAAAAATTTTTCCCTAATTTCTCCAAATTTCCCCATTTATTCTATTTTTCCCTATTTATTCGTGCAAAACCACCCCCCGCTTTAAACTTCTCCAGTATAGTAAGCCGAAATATAAGTAGCAACACAGTTCACTACCAAGAAACGAGGTATTACGGACCTGAAAAATGCGTAAAATACCGAAAATCAGCCACATCAGAGTCCCCCTTACCCCCCATTTCTCCTGATTTTCCTTCATTTCTCAGCTAGTCTTTTCTTATTCTCTCCCCCCATCACCACTTTAAACTCCCCGCTTAAACTTCACCACATCACATCTCCACCATCACCTATGGAAACACCAGACTTGTCAATCCCTACGGGAATCAGCGACGAGCTGCGAGCTCCGTTGGAAAAGCTGGTCCACGACTTTTGTGTGAGTATCCCTGCCCTAACCCTACCCCTGCCCCTACCCCTTGCCCCCATACTAACCCACACAGGAAGGAGATATCACTGCCAAGGGCTACATGAAGCGCCGAGAGCAGCTGTTGGCTGTGACTTCTTCTCGTCCCTCTTCGCATCACATTTACTCACTTTCAAAAGACCTTTCCACAGACCTTTCAGTGTCCTCACCGTCTTCTCTACATGTGGATAACGATGATGATCTTCTGATGCCTCTGGAGCCCCGTGAGATCCCAGACACTATGCGAGACCCCCACAATACGGCTGTGGCGATGGCGAAATTCGACAATTTGCCGTCGATTTTGCGACACAGAGCCAAGACCAATGCTGCTCATACGGCGATTATCACTTTGGATGACGCAAAAGGAAAAGACGTGAATGTCATCACATGGGAAAAGCTGGCTTCCAAGGCTGAGAGAGTGGCGCAGATGATCAGAGACAAGAGCAATTTGTACAGAGCCGACCGAGTGGCGTTGCTGTATCAGGACTCTGAGGTGGTTGAATTCGCAGTGGCTATTTTGGGCTGTTTTTTGGCAGGTGTGGTGGCGGTACCGATTAACCCGTTCTACCACTTTAAGGATACCACTTATGTCATGCACACGACCCAGATCCACTTGGCCTTGACCACAGAAGTGACGTATAAGATTGTGCACAAACACATGGTGCAGGATCGTCAGCAGTGGCCAAAGGGAGTGGAGTGGTGGAAGACCAATGAGTTTGGATCGTATCAAAAACCGAAAAACGCAGAAATGCCGGCTCTGCAGGTCCCCGATTTGGCCTACATTGAGTTTTCCAGATCTCCTACAGGTGATCTGAGAGGTGTGGTCATGTCTCATAGGACTATTATCCACCAAATGACGTGTCTCACGGCTATGTTAAAGTCACGTGACAAGTTTGTTCAGCCAGAGAACAGATATTCAAGAGGAGATGTCATTCTATCTTCCCTTGATTCACGTCAATCTATCGGTCTAATCATGGGTGTATTGCTCACAGTGTACACCGGTTCGACTCTCGTATGGCTCCCTCACTCAGCTCTGGCTGTTCCAGGCTTGTATGCTAACGCCATTTCACGTCACAAGGTAACCATTCTTCTTTCTGACTACCCTGCCCTTAAACAAGTGGCCTACAACTACCAGTCGTTCCCTCAGTTGACCAGAGCGTATTCCAAAAAACAGCAGGTCAATCTGGCGTCTGTAAAGTGGTGTTTGATCGATGCTGCTACTGTCGATACGGAATTTAACGAGATTCTGGCTGACCGATGGCTCAGACCTCTGGGTAACAAACACGCCTATGAGGCTATTGCTCCATTGTTGACTCTCACTGAACATGGAGGTATGGTTATCTCCATGAGAGACTGGTTGGGAGGACAGGAAAAGCTAGGTAAGGGTTCTACTCTTACTCTGGACGATGATGACGAAGATGATGGTCCGTATGAGCTGTCCAAGATTTTGTTAGACAAGCCTTCTCTTACAACCAACAACATTCGTCTGATTCCTCCAGTTCGAGGTGGAGAGGATTCACTCAAACATATCAGAGTAGGAGCGTTTGGATACCCTCTCCCAGACTCTACTCTGGCTATTGTCAACCCTGAGACTCGAAAACTGCTGCCTAAAATGGTGGTTGGCGAGATTTGGATCGATTCGCCGTGTTTGAGTGGTGGATTCTGGGGTATGGGACCTGAAACAGATATGGTGTTTCATGCGCGTTGCTACGGTAACAGTGGGATGCTGGATCTTGAGTTTCTGCGAACTGGACTGCTGGGTTTTATTTACGGTGGAAAGGTATATGTCCTTGGTCTTTATGAAGATCGTCTGAGACAAAGATACGATCCTGCAGATGAAGATGAAGGCAGTGGAGTTCCTGCTATTGCTTCTGCTCCTCCTTACAGATACCACTACACCTCTCATTTGGTGTACTCTCTGGTTCGAAAGGTGCCCAACGTCTTTGATTGTTCGGCTTTTGATATTTATCTCAACGAAGAACATCTGCCTGTGGCCATTTTGGAGTCTACTCTGGCTGAACAGACTCCTATCAACCCTGGAGGACCTGCACGACAGCTCAACTATGAAGCTCTGGATGATCTAGCTAGAGGCTGTATTGCTGTTCTTCAGGAGTCTCACAAGGTGCGAGTTTTCTGTGTTCTCATCACAGCTCCTCATACTCTGCCTCGAACCATGAAGAACGGTAGATCTGAGATTGGTAATATGCTGTGTAAGCGGCGATTCTCTCAGGGTCTTCTTCCTGCTGTCTACTGCAAGTTTGGTATCATCCAAGCCTTGAAGACCATTCCCTGTGGTCAGGATCCTGAAGGAGGAATCTGGTCGTCTGCTATTTCGCACATTCGAAGCGACTACCTAGGTTTGGCTGACCGACAGTACTCTGGAATCGAACTGAGAGACGTTGTGAGAGACGACAGAACATCCACTCCTTTGTCTGCTTTCGGATCTCTGGTTGAGATTCTGCAATGGCGAGTGGCCCATCAGGCTGATGAACTGGCCTACAGCACTATCCAGCAGAGTGGAAAAGAGGGTAAGGCTCTGAGTTGGAAGAAGTTTGACCAGAGAGTGTCTACTGTGTGCCATTACCTCAAGAACAAGGTGGGACTCAAGTCTGGTGACCATGCCTTGCTGCTGTACACACACTCTGAAGACTTTGTTGTGGCAGTGTACGCTTGTATGGCCCTTGGCATTGTGGCTGTTCCTATGCCTCCTCTTGACTCTGGAAGACTGCATGAAGACATTCCAGCCTACTGTGGAGTCATCTCCGAGTACAAAATCAAGGCGATTCTGGTCAACTCGGAGACTGAGGCGTCCATGAAAGCCAAGCTCATTAGTCAGCAGTCAAAGCAGATTGCTGCTCAGCTCAAGGTGGTGTTGCCCAAGAAATACAACACTTCCAAGCCCAAGTTGGCCCACTCTGGAACTCGTGACTTGCGGTACATTGTGAAACCCGAAGATGCAGGCAAACCTGCTGTCGTGTGGCTCACTTGGTCTGCTGAGCACCGTCGTTCAGGAGTCATGCTGACCCACAGAACTCTCATGGGAATGTGCAAGGTGCAAAAAGAAACGTGTCAAATGGCGTCCACTAAACCGGTGGTTGGATGTGTCAGATCCACTTCTGGTATTGGTTTCTTGCACACCTGTGCTCTGGGTGTGTATCTGGGTGCCAGTACATACCTCGTATCACCCATTGACTACACTGTCAACCCTCTGACTTTGTTCCTTGCCTACTCTCGATACAAGGTCAAGGATGTGTACTCCACTCCTCAAATGCTGGATTACGCATGTGCCACTCTCAAACCCAAGGGCTTTTCTCTGGCTGAAACTCTCAACATGATGATTGCCTATGACGGTCGTCCTCGAGTGGATCTAGCCAAGAACCTGCGAATGCTGTTCCTGTCTACCCAGCTCTCAAACACAGCCATCTCGTCTCTCTACTGCCACATTCTCAACCCCATGGTGGCTTCTCGTTCATACATGGGACTCGAACCCATCGACTTGTGGCTTGATCCCATTGCTCTACGACAAGGCTACATTTCAGTTGTCAACCCCGAGAACTACCCCAACGCTCTGCATGTTCACGACTCTGGAATGGTCCCTGTAGGCACCCGAATCGCCATTGTGAACCCTGAGACTCGTGAACTGTGCAAGGTCGGCGAGTTTGGCGAGATTTGGGTCTGGTCCGAGGGTAACGTGCAACAGGCGTACCCTGCACGTGACGAGTTTGACAGAGCGAGGTTCCAGGGTAAGCTTGAAGATGAAAGCTCTGAAGCTCAGGCTATTGCCCGTCAGGGAGATTATGTGCGAACTGGCGATTTGGGCTTTTTGCATACTGTGTCGAGATCACTGGCGTCTGGAGGACACGCTACAGAAATGCAGACCTTGTTTGTGCTGGGTTCTCTGGGTGCTACTTTTGAATCTCTTGGTTTGTCACACTTTCCTCAAGATGTGGAAAACACCATTGAGAACTCACACAGACATCTGTGTAGCAATGGTTCAGTGGTTTTCCAGGCTGCTGATCACGTCATTGCAGTTTGTGAGGTGACCACTGATAAGTTCCTGGCTTCTTTGGTTCCCGTTATTGCCTCTACTGTGCTTGACGAGCACCAGCTGATTATTAATGTGGTTGCTTTCATTCCTGTCAAGTCCATGCCCAAGAGTCGACTCGGAGAGAAACAGCGAGGAAAGGTGCTGTCCCAGTTTGTGTCAAAGAAGCTGAAGACCCTGCAGATTTTCGGAGTCTGTGAGGGCCAGAGCACGGTGTTGAAGTTTATGAAGAAGAAGTGATCATGATCGCTTGTGGAGGATGAAGACTTATGAGTCTGGTAATGTATTTATAGTCATTGTATTATATTGATGATGGACGCTTGTAGTGTTGGAAGCACCCTCCACGCTTTATTAGCACAGTTGTTGGACCAGTAGATGTTAGTAATTACTGTACAAGTAGCTATATAGTAGACGGTATGATACAATTCATGTCCCTGTCTATGAACATTACTCTTGTAAACACCCTTGATACCAACTTGTACAATATTATCCGTGTTCATTTCAGTTAACTTACTTAAAACGGCTTCTTATTGTGATCTTACTGGAGTAACACCACAAGGAAAGATCGTATCAAGGTAGAACAAACGGTACAGTACTCCCAGAGGTATGCTACAACGTGGGAAGCTATGTATTTTGAATTACAGACGATAAAAAAATTGTTGCTTTTTTTCCAAAAACGTCCACTTTTTGCCGCGTGGGGGGGACCACCTGCGAATTTGACAAAAAATAGACAAAAATCAAGAATTCACAAAACTTTGGTCTCATGAAACTGGGCTAAAACAGGAGATGTTATATTTTAAAAAACGTTGCAAGAACTAACATGATCAATCGATTCGAATACCATCTTCACCTTTGTCATTAGCAATTCGGGATGTGTTGTTTTACACTAATCCTTGTAAACCCTGACACTGAAAAAAAACTGAAAAAAAAAACTGAAAAAAAAACACAAAGTGTTTATAAATGGCAATATTAGTAGCTGGGATTGTTCTTTGACATCACAATATACTGTAGGTCACTTTCCACGTTCTCGAGGCACGTATTTGGCCTGTTTGGGAACTGTTTAAATTGTTGCTTTTTTTCCAAAAACGTCCACTTTTTGCCGCGTGGGGGGGACCACCTGCGAATTTGACAAAAAACAGCCAAAAATCAAGAATTCACAAAACTTTGGTCTCATGAAACTGGGGTAAAAACCTCTTGTTTCATGCTTATTAAAACGTTGGCTTAACTAAAACGA
Organism: Yarrowia bubula; assembly: GCA_900519075.1. Classification (NCBI taxonomy): domain Eukaryota; kingdom Fungi; phylum Ascomycota; class Dipodascomycetes; order Dipodascales; genus Yarrowia; species Yarrowia bubula. The sequence goes on along the minus strand of ULGX01000010.1, from coordinate 224,105 downwards.
TCAATTGAGCCTATATCCATCTTTACCTTTGTCAAAACCACTTCTGGATGTGCTGTTTCGCATTAATTCTCGTTAATCCTGACACTGAAAAAAATGGGAAAAAAAAAATTGAAAAAAAAATACAAAGTTTTTATAAATGACAATATTAGTTACTGGGATTATTCATTGGCATCACAAGATACTCTAGACCAAATTTCACGCTCTTGAGGCACGTATTAGATCTTTTGGGCCACTTTTGTCTTGCAGAGATTATGCACCTTTCTTGATATGATCTTATCACCACGAGGAGAGACCGTAGAAAGGTGCAACAAATCGTATTGTAATTCCAGAGGCATGCTACACCGTGGGAAGCTGTGTTTCAGGCAAAAAAAATTGTTGCGTTTTTGTCCCTTGGGGGGGACCACATGCGATTATGTCAAAAAACAGCAAAAATCAAAATTTCATGAAACTTTGGTCTCATGAAACTGGGGTAAAAACCTCATGATTCGGGTGTTTTTACACGTTACCTGAATTAAAACGATCAATTTATGCTATATCAGTCTTCACATTTGGTAATACCACTTCTGGATGTGCTGTTTCGCACTAATCCTCGCTAACTGTGACCCTGAAAAACAAAGCAAAAAAAAAACTGAAAAAAAAAAGTTTTTGTAAATTGCGATAATACAGTATGCGATACTGGTCTACTACTAGTACTATCTACAGAAGCGCAAATACTCAGACTACGTCTTCGTCTTCGCGATACGAACTACAGTGTACTCGCAGACATTCGGACTTCGTCCTCATATCTCGCGCTCGCTATACAATATAATACATTACGCAAACCCGCACTGGGCTGCCTCCAACTATCCTAAACTAACACGTCCTCTAAATAAACGCCAACTCCGCACTCACCGACTTGGAGTTCTCCATGTCCCTGCTACTGGACATTGGGCTGTCGCTGCTGGAAGCCCGCCCAGAGTTGGTAAAGTTGACCAGCTTTGGCGACGGGTTCATCTCATGCTCGTAGTGGGGCTCCGACACAGAGTCGTGGTACCGGTGGTACCGGTCGTCGTCCGAAGAGGTGTCGTCGTCGTGGTTGTTCCATCCAGGCACCAGGTTGGACGAGTCACCCTTCCACTCCACCTCCGGGGTGGCGTACTCCTCCTGCTCAAAATCAAAGCCCTGGGATGGGGGCTCCAGCTGAGATCGCAGAGACGAGGGAGACGGTCTGTTGGTGCTCACGGCGGGAATGGGGGGTGGTGGCGAGTTGGAGTAGTGGGCCAGGGTGGGCGTGGTGTCCAGAGTGGGGGTCTCGCCCTCAATGTTGGGGGTCAGGTGCTTGAGGTTGGGCGACTCCTCCGTCACAGACGCCAGGTTGGACACCTTGAGCGTCGAGTTGGGTCGAGAAGACACAAACTGGGAGGCGGTGTAGGGCTCATCTTCAGACGAGATGGAGCCGATGGAGTGCTGGGCAGAGTGTCCAGAGTTCTGGCCGGTGGACGACGTACCAATGTGGTGGTAGTTGGGGGAGTCGTCATCGATGAGAGACTGTCGGGGGGTGAGAATCATGGACTGAGTGGGGTTCATGTACTCGGAGTCGACTCGGGATCGGGGCTCGGTGTAGGGATGGGGCTCTTCATCGTCAACAAGTCGAACAGAAAAGAGCTCATCAGTGGACACAGTGGCAAGGGACGCCATGGACTGTCGATCCTGCCATCTTCGGGTAGAGTCGATGGTCTGTCTCCAAGACTTTCGGGGCTGAACAACGGGAGCAGGTTCCTGAACAGTGTCGGCAGCAGCCATTCCAGCAGCAGCCACTCCAGCGGCTCCAGCAGCAGCAGCTCCGTCGGAAAGTCCATGGGGCTGGTTGTAGTAGTCAGAGTCCACGTTGGGCATTTCGGGAATGGCTCCAGGGTGCTCCATTTCACGGTCAACGTGAGTTCGCTCGGAGGAGTACACGGAGGCGTCGTCAGAGTCGTACTGGTCCACCTTGAAGAAGTTCATGGCCGACAGTCGCTTGGGAGTGTCCCAGTCCTCGTCCACCTCCTTGCCCTTGTCGTTCAGAGGAGCAGAGATGCCTCCATGGGGTCCAACGGGCGATCGGGTCATGGTCTTCTCAGGGCCAAGGTACATGTCGTCGAGATCCTGGTGGTGCTCAGCCGAAGGCATGGGTCGCGAGATCTGGGCCTTTTCAGTGTCGGTGTTGTCACCCTTGTTGTTGTGACGCTTTCGACGCCAGCAGCAAAAGACCAGCAGAGCCAGGGCAATGAGACCAATGGGGATACCCACTCCACAGCCAACAGCCACGGCCGTGGTGTTGCTCTTGTTGGTAGTCTTGGCAGGGATGGCAGTAGCAGAAGATGTAGACGTGGCAGAAGTAGACGAGGCAGTGTTGGTGGCACTGGACGTAGCAGAAGCAGAAGTGCTGCTAGCAGAGGAGCTGCTTGAGCTGGCGCTCTTGGATGTTCCATTGATATGGAACGTCATGGTATCGCTCTTATCTCCGTCCACGGCAGTGACTGTGACATCCGCTCCTCCAAAGTCGTCGGGAATCTGGCCAGAGAAGGTCATGTTGGACGGGTTGAAGTGGATGAAGTCGCCTGCAGACGCGGGGTTGTAGGATGCAGACAGAGTGGCGACCCGTTTGACGAGCGTTCGCTTGCTGAGTCGGAACGCGTTCTGGGGAATGGTGAACGAGAACCAGCCGCCTTGAGTAGCGTTGACGTCGGGAATCTGGGTAGAGAAGATGGGGTGGGCAGTAGAAGACGAGGTGGAGGAGGTGGAAGAAGTCTTAGTACCGGTAGAAGACGCAGAAGACGATCCAGAGGTCTTGGAAGCTCCAGACGAGGTGGCAGACGCGTCAGACGAGGTCTTGGAAGAGTCTGAAGTGGTGGTGGTCTCAGAAGACTCAGTCTTGGACTCGGAGTTGGACTCGGTCTTTGACTCGGAGCTGGACTCGGTCTTGGACTCAGAGTTGGAGTCAGTCTTGGAACCAGAGTGGCTGTTGGAAGTAGTATCGTCACCCTCAATGTTCACGTTGATGACAATGGCCACAGCATCTCCAAACTTGTCGTAGACAGTAGCAGAGACGGGTCCAGACTTGGCGTTATCGTCAGGAGTACCAGACAGCTTTCCAGAGCCGTCCACCTTGAGCCATCCGTCAATGTTGAGCTGAATGGAGCCCAGCTGGTCGCCGAGATCCTGTCCATCGAGCTTCACCTTGTCCAGAGGAAGCTGTCCGTCCACTCCCTCGCCCTTCTTGGCGTCCAGAGTGATGGAGCCCTGTTCGGTGGTCAGCTGGTGAGCGCCAACAACCAGAGAAAAGGTCTGGGACACAGCAGAGAAACCGGCGTAGTCAGAAGCCACAAACTCGACGGCAAAGGCCTGGGCAGGAGCAATCTGCGAGTTGATGGCAGGCGACTGTCCTGCAAACGTGTTTGTGTCGCCAGGCGAAAAGCTCATCCAAATGGGCAGCGGTGTGTGGTTTCGCATGATGCCATAGTATCCCTCAATGTCTCTATCCGTCTTGACAAAGGTGTCCTTCTCGAACGACACGGACCAGTGCTCGTTGGGCTTGACCACAAGACCGGAACCTCCATCGGTAGGGCCGTATTTAGACAGCTGCTGAACCAGAGTCTTGTCGGGGTTCAGCTTGGGAGGCTGCGCGCTGGAAATGATGAGTTTGGACTCGGACGAGGTCTCGCCAGAAGAGTCCTTGCACTTGAGCTGGAAGAAGACGGTTTCGTCTCCGTTGCCACCCTCGGGAGTGCCGCTGAAATTGTTGCCGTCAAAAGAAAGCCAGCTGGGGAGATTGTCTGCAGAGTAAGAAATGTCGCCAGAGCCGGTACACGTGTCTCTGGGGAGCGTGTAGGCGTAGTTTTGGCCCCATCGTGCGACGGGGGGGAGTTGTGAGTTGAAGGGGTATCCCGCTGAAGGGGCGGCCGCGACTGCCGTGAGCAGAAGGGGGATGATGAGCATCTGGGTTAGAAAGGTAGTGAGGGCCGAAGGTCCGAACGGACAACAACTGCTGGTTGCAACGGAAGCGAGACAACTGCTATATCGTGAAGCGCGATGTGAATGTCGTGGCAGAGACGTTTCATGTCAGGCTAGACGTTCATGGTGTCCACTACACTCAATGTCGTGCCATTGCACTCATTGTCGCGACACTCGCCATGTCGTGAGAAACCTGTCGTGATAGCAATGTCGTCAGCATCGTCAGCATCGTCAGCTCGCGGTCGTATCGCTGTGGCAGTCGTAATGATACTCACTATAAATAATTAGCTATTAATGAATAGCGATTTTGTCGAATGTGTTGCGGAGATGAAGTTGGTGACAAGAGTGAGACGGAGAGATGAAGACAAAAGGGCGAACGAAGATAGTTTTCTGGAACAGGAACCGATAGCTCGCTCTGCATACGAGGGGGAGCTTGGTGCAAGGAGAGGCTGAAAAATGTGGGACATATGTGCATGGATGCGTCCCCCATGCGCCTCCAAACGCTAATGTCGCGTTTTCTCCCACTTTTGGCGTATCATCGTCGTGCCAACCTTAACCTACATACCAGTCTTACCCCCTGACACGCGTTAAAAATAGTACAATTTGAAGGCTTCAAGTGTAGATTTTTGTTGGGGACGGTTATATTCAGTCCGAATTGATGGAATACCTATCTGTTCATGTCGTAGCTGCTCTGGTTTGGGTCTGAAACCCCCCTTTTTAGTCTCTCCCTTCTTGCTTCCGTGAAGATCAAGGGGCCATTCATTCGGGTCTCAGTTTTTGCTCCCGGGGTCTGCAGACCACGTCCCATTTGGGCATTCAAATGGCTCAAACGAGTTGCACGCGTAGCTTGACGTGACGCGACTAGTGTACGATGTGACAGGGTCGAGGAAAAGTACGAGCAGGTTACAGTGACATTGGACCGCCGTCTGGAATGTGCCACACTTTAGTTTTGGTCGTATCTACACTTGTATCTACTTCGTATGACCTGAAACGTATGTAGGAACGTCAGTGTGCGTTGAAAGGTGTGCGTTTCTGCCTGTTGAACGAACGGTGTCTCTTTTTTGCCCACTTGTTCAGACTCAGACACGGCATATTAAAGTAGATTAAACGCGCCCTTAACTCTATTGTCCGTGCATGCAATATGCACCTCCACAATGGGACGGGAAAGGCTGAATGTGGTTAGAAATGACCCCAAAAAAAAAGAACCATCCAAAATCAGATTACCAGACGGATATGGACCGTGTAGCGTAGTACTACGGTGTAGAAGTACCAAGACCAAACAGGAATGTACTACATGACAGCACAATCAATCAACATATCCCAAACATCCCTTGGAGCCTCAATTGAGATATTACAACCTGTCTACTATCACTTCCGCTTCACACTTCCGCTTCACTCTCGCTTTCCTAAACCCCCTTTGTGCTCCGTGGTCTTTCTCGGCTAATACTCATCTTCTACCCCTACAGATCTCCATGATCGACCGATCTACCATTGTTCGCGTATGAGTATTGTACGAGCAGCAAGTACGAGTGTCCTTCCAGTGAGCGGGCTGCCTTTACTGCCTAATTAACGTAGGAGGCTTGCTCGTGGTATTGACCTATTGTACTAGCGCCAAACGTGCCGTAGCACTAGTCTAGAACCAGCCTCACAACTATAGTACTTGTAGGCTTGGCTCTAGACTCGGGTATGTGGAGCTGTTTCAATCCGTTTTATCTGTATAGTATGTACTCCTCTTGTTGTGCTGAGGTATGGTAAGCACTCAGTCTCCCTTACTTGTGGTTCTTGGTTGGGCTGTTGTATTGCTACTTGTACAGTAGTGTCATTCTGAAACTAGTGTCACGTGTCACCGAGCTGCCTGCAATATGTTACCCCAGTGACCGCTCAAATGTTCCAGAGATATTATGCCGTATTTTCTTCTTCCCATAATAAAACACGCGAGCAAATAATACCTAAGAATCCCCTAAACGCGTAGGAAATTAACTGGTTATATTCTCTCTACCAGCCCTGCGGTTATAATAAAACGACGTGTATTCTCTCAACGTACCTGGTACGTGTAAAACGTATACACTTGCTAATGACGTCTACATACCAGACACCCCTTGATATGTATGCATAAGGAAAACGCGACGTACGCGAAAGCGAACACATACAAATAACCCGTACACAACCAAGCACAATCATTTGTTTGCGTCTGGTCTCCTCACCTCTTGCTGTTATGTTTCACTCTCTTACACATTCTGCTAAAAAGAAATGTATGTCTCTCTTTCTGCTGTCTTTCAGTTCTGTCACGTCTGCGTGTCGCATATGTGTTTCATCTTCAAAATAAGGTTTGCCGAAATTTTGGCTTTTCACCATGCAGACCCGACAATTAGCGTTTTTTGAAAAAATCCGATATAGTGTAGGGGCTATCACATCACGCTCTCAAGTAGATCCGTGGAGACCGGGGTTCGATTCCCCGTATCGGAGTAGAGTCCTCAGCGACTTTGTTTTTCCTTTTTGAACATGGCAACATGCTCCTTTTTAGTCTGGTTTGAAGAGTTTTTTTTAGTGTCCTTTGTGATACTGACAAGACGGTTATTAATTATACTAAATATCAAGGCGAAGCTCGTTGGGAGTTTGCCAAGGCTGGCTGGAATTGGCAGTGTATTATTTAGTTGTGTGTAGTTGACCATGTGTATTTGTTAGATAGTTTGTTTAGCTAGGCTGAGTTCTGTAGGAGTACACCAAATGCACTTGAATGTGTGTTAAAACAGTCTGAATAATGAAGTTGCTGGTATCAAAATGATGTCCGTAAAGAGCTGGTTCTCATGATAAGGATTTTATTCCCGTGGGGTGGATATTGGAGGAGCCATCAGTGGTTTTTAAGATTACGTAATTTAAGGTCATACGCCATGAGTGCAAAAGTACCATACAAATAAGGGCAGAAGTGCAAGGAACACTTCATGTTTGTAATCCAATATTTGTTGTTCTCTTGTTTGTGTCTCTCTGTCTGTTGCTGTTGAACTGATTCGGTTGAACAAGGACCATTGAACATGTTTTATAAGGGCTTAACAGGAGAAATATACTGAGAGGGCATTTTGAGAAAAGCAGAAGAGTCGGTGAAACGTGAAAAGTCGGCAGAAGCCAGAAATGACTGTTGGAGTCTGTTATTCATCTCTACAAGTACAAGTACTTGTAATATCATGCTACTTGTATACTTGTATAACACTCTTGGCCTTACTCTTATTATAGTATCACCAGTACAATATTAAAACCCTGTGACTACTGATGATGTTCTACACTACCGGTACGTACAGATCTACACTGTCTTTATAACACAAACGTTTATTGATTAATGGCTTATTAGTATACCAATTTTAGACCTTGACGACCTCCTCGACGACCTTTTTCTCATCATAAGCAGGCGACTTTTCAAAGTTTTCAATGACCACTCCGTCATCAGAAGACCGAGAATCGTCAGTCTTGACATGTTCAGACTCCTCCTTCATTCGCTGGGCAGTGTCCAGGTTGATATCGGCGTTAGTGAGAGCCAGACAGAACATGAGGGCACAGAGAATAAGAGGGCCAATCAGAAGCGATCGGATGACCGAGTTGAGAGTAGCTCCAATGGCAGCTCTCTGGGGAGTTCCAATCTTGTAACTCAGACCGGCGTAGATACTGTTGAAAATCGTCTTGACCTCTTTATCAGAAAACAGACCGGACTTTCTCAGGGTCTGGGGGAACCGGTTTCGGTAGACAGCAGCCGAAATGACGTTTCCGAGAATGGTTCCGCACGAGTTGAAGAAGTAGTAGACGGTGATGGCGGCAGCAGTGTCGGACTGCTTGCAGACCACCTGGATGTACACCATGATGGGAATGACCAGCAGACCGGCTCCCACACCTTCAAAGATCTGGGCGAGAATCATGGTGGAAATGGGCTTTTCGGGCTTTCGGAACTCGTAGGTGAGTCCCATACCGATGAAGTAGAGAATGGTTCCGCAGACAATGACGGACTTGAGCTTGGCTCTCCATCTCATGAGAGGAGAAAAGACCAGAGTGGTACCGGTGAGGGAGACGAACATGGCCATGTTCAGGTTGGTAGCCTTGGCCTGCTTGAGACCCTTGGCCAGCAGAAGCCACACCTGGAAGTAGGGGTGGTAGATAGCGTAAGCCATGTAGTAGAAGAGGATGATGAGACCGGGAACGGTGACCAGTCGCTTCTTCATCAGCTGGAACTTGAGGAAGGGGTGTTTGGTGAAGAAGAACTCCCAGAGAGGGAAGGCGACGTAGAGCAAGAAGGTACCAACAGTCAGCATGGCAATGTTCTCGGGCAGCTTCCAGTTGTCGGTACCCACGCAGAACGAGATGGGCACAAAGAAGAGAATCAGACCTCCACAGAGCAGAACGAGACCAGGAATGTCCATTCTGATGATGCCAGTGACAGTGTTCTGGAACCAGGTTCGGTTGGGGTCTCCTCGTCGGATTCGAAGACCCATTCTGTAAGCCTTGATTCGGAAGTACAGAAGGGTGCACAGGAACGGAATGGAGCAGCAAGGCATGATAATGGCCCACATTCCCATTCCCCACTGCCAGGTGGAGCTGGCCAGAACAGCCTGAACCATAGGACCAGCAACCCAAGGGGTGAAGAGGTTGGCAAAGATGGTGACGGTCTGGAAGAAGGTTCTGTCTCGGAGATCACAGGTATCAGCTGCGAAAATCTCGTACATCATCTGCGTACCGATATCTCCAATGGAGTAGAAGGCCAGGGCGGCAAAGTAGGTGACAATGTTATGGGAGCCCATGTACATACCACAACCGATAGTCAGACAGACGACGGAGATGAACATGGCCTCGAAACGGCCAAAGTTGTCGGCCAGCTTACCGCACAGGGCTCGAGAAATGAGGAAAATACAAGCCTGGACAATCTGAACGGAAGCCAGAGCACCCAGCTGCTGGAACTCGGAAGACGCATAGACAATGTAAGAAGGGAAGGCAGAAGACTGAATGGTGGTGACCAGAGACATGAAGAGCATGAAAATCCAGCCGATAATCAGCTGCTTCTTGCTCCAGACCTTTCGCACAATCTCAGAGTGAGTCAGCTGGACGTCATTCACGGTATCCTTATCATCGTAATGCTCAACAGCACTCTCATAGTCGTGCTCAGGAGAGAACAGAAACTTCATGAGCGCCCGCGACTTGGGCGACAGAGAGTCGAAGAACTTTTCGGCAGCTCGGTCCTTTGTGTCAAACACATACTTGGCCTTTCGGTCCAGCTCGGTGAGATTCATGTTGTTTGACGAGAAGAACGAGATATCTGCCTGTATTTATCATGGATCTTAGTCTATCTATTGCATGGACTAAGAGCCGTACCTATTGACCCTAACAAGCGGTTGTATATCAGTTGAATCTGAGGAGTAGCGGTTGTTTCAGCGGTCTCTATGGTATCATCTTGAAGGTATCCAACCTGGCATCTTGAGTGTCACTGCAAACTGACAACGTTGTACAGTCAAACACACGTCAAATCGTATCTCGTCAGCTCTCAAATTGCAACTCCTGGACACTAGCTCAGCACACACCTTGGTGGTGTTTACTAGTGTGTCAAGTAAGAGCAGCACAGCACTACTGTACCCTCTGCTTTAGCAACACAGCTAGCGGCAAGCAGGAGATATACTGCATGCTTGTCTTTATTTTTCAGAAACAGCTGTTGTTTTTTTTATGTCAAATCGCCAAGCTCTTCTCGCCAGGGAAATTTTCAAATTCGCTAGTCTCTTAAAACGGCCCTTAACTTAATAGTTTTCCTTTGCAAGCGACCTGATTGGTTGGAGGGGAGATAAAGTAGGAATTCTAATGGGGCTAGATGTACTGAGTGCAAGTGGCTGAAGAAATCTGATTAAATCACTGTAGTGCGCATCACGCTATTCTCTCTGGCTTGCGCTTTTCCCTGTATTTTTCCCATGTGTTTTGCTCCAATCTGAGCACTAAGCATGCATCATCAGATCCAAGTACTCTTGTACTCCGGCATTATAATGACATTTGCTCGTATGCTCATACATTCCGGAGTTATAATAACACCACAGAGCACATCCTCAAAACACCACAGCTACCTCGTACTGCTCATCTCTTGGCAACGTAAACGTTCCAAACGGCTGTTACTCTAGATCCACAATCAGATACAGGTTATACTAGCGTCTTGGTAGTGGTCTTAGGGCACAGATCTGACGTGAGTTTAGTGCCGTAACCTATAGCCAAGGGCTGGTTATGTAGAGGATCGCAGAGTGATATATCATCATTTATAGACCCCAGCGTTTGTGTAATAACTGTTGATTTATGAAATCGATATTTGTTATACAGTAGTTACTTACCACCTTCTTCAGATGCTTGTTATTCTTCTCAGCTGTAGCGCGTTATGTTTACTTGACTGCTCTGCTGCATGCAGTTTTAGTACGAGGCTCAAAAAAACTACTGTACTGTACAGCACTGAGAAAAAGATATCAGAGCCGTATCTATTTCATCTCAAGTGACTCACGACAATAGATCCATAACTGCTAGGGTCCTTACTTTTAGCATGACAGATAATCTCCAGACTGTCTTGCTTTAAATGTCACTGGACCAGCTCTTGATACAGAAACTGCCGTGCTTCTGTTTACACCTCAACATGGTATGGTATCTTAGATGCATCTGATTGAGCTCATCAACACTGTGCTTCGTTTTTCTCTCAGACTTGTACAAACAAACAACTACAGTACTTCTGAGCTCGTACAGCCATCAAAATCTCACTCGAATAAAATGTTGAGTCGTTTCATCTTCGTTATTCTCAACTTCTCAGAATAAGAGCAATATGTGAGCATTTTCGATGTAGCACGCTATTTTAGACCGAGTCTGTCCAGTTTTTATGTCACGCTAACCATACAGCGAAATATCAGATGGAGAATTTTGCTCGTGTGATCAGATCTACTGTATGTCCTTCTTACGCTTCTACGTCAGTCGGAGACATTCGGGCTAGGCCCTCACATCTCCTCCGCTTTTTTTTCATCCAAATAATATATTCATCTAATCATCCCCAACCAGTCAACCTAATGGTTTACTAAATTAAGCAAAAGCCTGGTTTTTCTTGTTGTCTTTGTTGAATGCAATGCTGCTCTTGGCCATGGTGGGAGAGCTTCGGGAAATAGAGTCCGTCATGTAGAAGTTCTCAATAGTCTCGGTCAGAGGTGCAGAAGACGCGCTGACAGAGCCGTTGGGACCAACCAGAGAGTGCTGCACGGCAAGCTCGCCAAAGACGGTGGGCTCGACAACGTCGTATCGCACCAACGAGGGAGAGATCTCAGCAAGTCGGTCTCGCACCTCGTAGGCGTCCTCGTATGGCAGAGCGGCGCCGAGGTACTCGGACGCGGCTCGCAAAATCTTCCAGTCCTCTCGAGCTCCACCGGGGGGTCCGGTAGCGGCTCGCGAGATCTGTGATCGGCCCTCAGTGTTAACGTAGGTACCGGCCTTTTCCGTGTAGGCGGATCCGGGCAGGATAACGTCGGCAAACTGGGCGCCAACGTCACCGTTGTGGCCCTGGTAGACGACAAAGGCGTCGTTGGGGATATCGGAGGCGGCAACCTCGTCAGCTCCAAGGAGCCAGACCATCTTGGGGGTGGTCTTGGAGGCCTCGGCGGAGGGAGTGAAACCAATATCGTAGGCACCTGCTCGAGAAGCAGATCGCTGCAGCACGTTGTAACCGTTCCAGTTCTCGTTGAGAACGGAGGGAGTGGACTCGACGAACTTTCCAATGGTGGAGAAGAAAGCGCCGGCATCCTCTCGGTCGGTGATTCCGGATCCGACAATGATCAGGGGGTTCTTGGCCTCCTTGAGGACCTTACCAAAGTCTCCGGAGAGAGCCTTCTCGAGGTCAGCGTGGGTGGCACCGAGGTCAGCAACGTCAAAGGTGGCATCGAGGGTAGGACCAACGGAGGCAATCTCCAGATCCTGGTTGAGCCACGTCTTTCGGATTCGAGCGTTCATAACGGCAGCCTCTCGTCGAGGGTTAGTGCCGACCAGCAGAATGGCGTCGGCGTCCTCAATACCAGCAATGGAAGAGTTGAACAGGTAGTTGGCTCGGAAAGTGACACCGTGGGCGGGGGCAGAAGAGCCGGTGGGGGTGTCGATGGTGGTGTTCTCGGAACCAAGGGCGTTGGTGAGATCCTTGAGAGCAACCATAGACTCGACCTCGACGAGGGCACCGGTAACGGCCTTGAACTCGTCTCCGACGGGGGCCTTGGCCTTGTAGGCCTTGGCAATGGTGCTGAGAGCATCGTCCCAGGTAGCGTTGACAAACTTGTCTCCAACTCGGATGAGGGGAGTGGTGAGTCGCTGGGTCTTGAGACCGTCGCAGGCGAATCGAGACTTGTCGTTGATCCACTCCTCGTTGACCTCCTCGTGGACTCGGGGGATGATTCGCATCACCTCGACACCCTTGGAGTCGACTCGGATGTTGGAGCCAACAGCGTCCATAACATCAATGGACTCGGTCTTCTTGAGCTCCCATGGTCGAGCTCGGAAAGCGTAGGGCTTGTTGGTCAGAGCACCAACGGGACACAGGTCGATGACGTTACCGGAAAGCTCAGAGTTGAGGTTCTTCTCCAGGTAGGTTCCGATCTGCATGTCGTTTCCTCGACCACTGGTACCGAGCTCGGGGGCGCCGGCAATATCGTTAGCAAACCGCACACATCGGGTGCAGTGGATGCATCGGTTCATGGAAGTCTTGACCAGGGGACCAATGTTCTTGTCCTCGGTGGATCGCTTTCCGGTGATTTCGGTGAATCGACCTCGGTCTCGGCCGTATCGCATGCTCTGGTCCTGCAGATCACACTCTCCTCCCTGGTCACAAACGGGGCAGTCGAGGGGATGGTTCTGCAGCATCATCTCCATGACGTTCTCACGAGCCTGCTTGACTCGCTCGGTGTCGGTTCGCACAACCATGCCGGGGGCGACAGGGTAGGCACAAGAGGCGACGGGCTTGGGAGCTCGCTCAACGTCAACCAGACACATTCGACAGTTACCGGCGATGGCCAGCTTGTCGTGGTAGCAGTATCGGGGGACGGTGACGCCGGCCTTCTCGCAGGCCTGGATAAGGGCGGAGCCAGCCTCAACAGAGACCTTGTGGCCGTCGATGGTGATTTCAACTTCGGCGAGGCGTCGGGCAGAGACGCTGAAAGTTCGTGCGGTTGCCGGCCGGAGGAGCCCGGCTCGAGCAAACTTGGTGAGGTTTCTCGAGAGCATCTGTGTTAGTGGGAACGAGAGGCGAAGCGCAATGCGCAGAGTCACATGTGGACCGGAATGACTACCTGGGCGGGTATCGTCCGCTACAGTGTCGATGCGTGTGCATCAGATGCGGTGTTGTTGGGTATCAGGGACTGGTGGTGTTGTGTTTGTAGTTTGTGGGTGTTGGTTTGGTCGTGCGATGAGGGCTCCTTATCCTGATAAGATAGCCCCGCACTTCCCACCACCACACTCCCTATGTCACCACCTTAAACATGTAACCCCAAATCCCCCCAAAAAACATCCCCAACAACCCCACACAAAAACACCCCCATCAACACCAATGAGATGCGACTAGAGACTGACTGAATGGCGATACTGGCACGACATTGCTGGTGGCACTACGAGTGTGACACTGCTGGTCTAACACATCCGACTGAGTAGATCTTGCACTGCATCACACAAAACACACACAGATGTTCGAAAAGGTGCAAAAAAGATACGACAAGAGCCGGAAGAACCGTGGCCCGTCTGATTCCACCTCCCCCTTCCTTCTGTGTGTGTTTCTGCGTCGATTTGTGTCGTTCTCTGCAGTTTTCTCTCTGTTTGTGTCGTTTTCCCTCTGTGTCTTTTGCACCATCTTTTTGTGTCGTTCAGTATCATCCTTGTGTGTCATTCACCCGTCCCACTCATTGATATCCATCCCTTCTTCCTCCATCCTCTTCTCGTCGCTTTCACTCACCTTTTCTAAGACGTGTCTTCTGAGAAATGTGTCTGTTCACTCTATTGAATACTCAAAAGATGGATTAGCACCCTCTTTCTTGGGACCGACGCACCGCAATTGGATGGCCCCCATTGGCTGGGAGTTACGCAGACGCAAACTCTAATTTGCAGAATGCCGTACATTTCATCATCACCCTGAGAGATAGATAAGGATGTGATAAATCGGCTAAAATAGTGGTAAAAATGATAAAAATCGCAATTCCCTTGCCTGATTTTTCCAGATTATTTCTGATTTTATCTCCGCCCTTATCAATACTTCGGATTAGGTCTGTCCTCCTATGTAAACCTTATTTTTCCAATGACAAGCTGCAAAATCATCTTTGTGATTGGAGAAGTCCACACGCAACAAGGTTGGAGGTCAGCAGAAAATCTCTACGCAATTGGTTGTTGCTGATTAGTAATAAAAGAGGGAATTACGTAATAAAAAGAGGAAAAATTAGGTAAGAATCGTTCCCACCACAGCTCTCTGATTAGTAATATCATAAAAGAAACGCTTTGATCTCTCCACTAATTCTCTATTAGAGATGAAGAAGTTAGTTAGTGTTTAGTTGTGAAATATACATCACCATAGACCCACGAAAACTTGATATTTCGCTTAGATTTTTTGGTAGGTTACTCCAATCACTTCCATCTACCTCTTGTATTAGTTTGAAAGAAATCGGTTACTTCTAGTAGCAAATTGATTGACGACAAGCGTTTGTTGCTATAACCTTATTAACCATTCAACAACTACAAAAACAATAAATCATCATTCATCTAAATATCTTTTCAGACCTATATGGTACCAAAATGATTGCCTCGTTCTCCTCTTTCTTTCTACGTCAACATCTCGTCACTTCCTAGATACTCAAAGTATCATACAATAACTCCAACGCTTCATGGGTCTCAAACCCCTCATATTTCTCAAGAAACCCATTCAACTCGCCCTTCTCCGACTTGTGTTTACCCACAATAATCATAGCCAAGTGTTTCTTCACCTCCTGTTGTCCCACTTCAGAAGCTCTTTTCCAGCCAGCAATAACCTCTTCCAGACCTAAAGAATACTTTGGCACGCTCAAAATCTCTTTAGCTGTCATTTCTGCCAGTTCAGGAAGCTGATACAGTGTTCCTAGCTTCATCAAACCCGTCATTTCGTCAAAATCAAGCTCCAATTCTTCTCCATAAAGGTACGAAACGAGTTTCTGGACCCAAGCAGCCGGGTAGTCGAGTTTGAGGGTCTTTTCTGCCGTTTCCGAACAGTCGGATTCACTCATAGACTTGAAATACGGCCAGAACGTTTTCATTACTAATGAATGAACAGGAATAGAAACATCTTCACAGCATATACTGAAGTCTGTATCTGAAGACTCTCTCAGCTTTCTCAGTTCAAAAGTAGCCCTCAAATGTGTCTTAGGAGCGTCGATACTGCTGTATTCTGTCCTATGGGTTCCATCTTGTGCTTCTTCAAACTGTGAATGACTAATACGATAATGAGCGAAAACATCAAGAGAGAAAAACGCATAGTCGGACTCGCCATATGGACCAGTGAGTTTCATGAACAGATCATTTTCATGCCAGAAATATTCCCACGACTCGACTTTCTGGACAAGCGCGGGATGTTGACTTGAACAAACTGAGGGTGAACAAAACGTAACCACAAACATGATATCATCATCCACTTCTGCACGAATGGTGCCTTTCGGGGTGTTCACTTCCAAAATTGGACCATTATGAGTAGTGGTACCGGCTGTCATAGTGGTGTTTGTAGTGTCACTGATTCAGATCTAGATCAAGATCGTAACTCAAAAAACTTGCACTGGTGTTAAAATAAAATAAAATAAATAAAAAATTATAAAAAATTTAATAGAAGTAATTCAAACAAAAAAATACTGCTACCGGTACTGTAGCACAAGAAGTATCTAATATGTTCACCAATGAACCCCAATTAATATTCGCTTTGTTTAAAATTAATTTTATTTTGTCTAAAAACCAAAACAAATCAAAAATAATCAAAAATAATCGCAATCTTTTCCAAACCAAGTTCATTCGCTTCTCCTCGTCATTTCACGTCCCTCCACACCCAGTAGATACTCACAGCATTACATATTAAATTCCTACAATTATTTTCATTTTATTTCTTTTTTCAAAAATTCAATATTCCATCTATTCTCTAAATACAGCCCTTTCACTCCTTCACCACCTTGTCCGCCCATGCAACCTCCTTTGGCAGCTCGAAAGAAATGCAAAACATGTCCTTCTTCGGCGACACCCGTCTAACCCAGTGCAGACCGACCTCCTTGGGGTCCAGTCTCACGTCAATCTGCTTGTAAACGCGTTCCAACAACGCAGCCTTGCTTTCCTCACGTGTAGGCTCTTCTCCCTCGTACTTGTGGAAGCAGTGCACATGAACAGTAGGCAGAGGAGTATCTTCAGACACTCCGACATCCTTATAAAGTCCCTTGAACGACCACAAA
This sequence comes from Yarrowia bubula, assembly GCA_900519075.1. Taxonomy (NCBI): domain Eukaryota; kingdom Fungi; phylum Ascomycota; class Dipodascomycetes; order Dipodascales; genus Yarrowia; species Yarrowia bubula. Next base: position 207,675 of record ULGX01000010.1, on the reverse strand, counting down.
AACTCAATGGCCGAGTCGGGCAGGTTCATTACGTAATGCGAGTAATGATTAGGAATGTCCTGAGTCTGTACTGGCTGTCCAGCCTTTCTCTTTCTCACCTGAACGGGGTTAATTGTAGGATGTTCGGCTCGGTACTCGTTCAGCAGCTTCATACTCTTTTGTACGTACTCTGCACCGTCGAGATTGAAGCACTGGACGTACTCCTGGACCTTGTTGAGTTTCACATTATGCACCAGCGACTCATAAGAGTGAGGGTTGAGGTCATTGGCCATGCAAAACAGCGAAGTTCGGCCTGAAGGGACCGCAAACGGACCGACACCTGCAAATACATCACAAACGGCCGTCACAGAGTCCAAAACGGGAGTTGTTTCGGTCGATTTTTCGTGGTTTTCTCTCTTTGCTCTTTCCTGAAGTTTTCTTTCTCGAGAACTAGCCTCTCCTCTGAACAAACTAACCAGTCTATCGTGTTCAGTATGCAATCGCGAGTTCCAATAGACCTTTGCAAAGTCGAATTGGAACCGACAGCCACTTTCATGCTGCTCAACAATGGTGTTATCTTCTCCAGCCAGCAGATCCATCTTGAACGTTCGGAATTTCGTGTCAATGGAGTCCACCTTGTTGACCACCGTCTTGACCCGCGGGTTCTTGTCCAGAATCACCTGTCCAATCAGTTTGTCGTAGTTTGTCCATTCAGATCGGAGGTTCAAATGAGCCACATGTCCGACCATGGAAAAACCACTGGGTACCTCGTCTTTTTCAGTATGCGGAAGAACCGAGTAGAAAATCTCGTCCGCACGCCAAAAGTCGTAATCAAGGTCCTTTTGGATCACAGATACCTCGGCTGCTGCTTGAGTGAGCATCTCCTGACCTCGAGGAGTTAGCTGTGACACAATGTCCTTGTTTGTGTCCAAATCGTGTCGCAACAACACAGCTCTGCCGCCATCTGCGGTTTTGATGACGTGGTTGATACTCCGTAGCTGCAAAATGTCCTTCTTGCACTCCTTGTTGAACTGGGCGATATATTTGGGATCGGGAAATTTCGCCTGGATCAGGTTCATGGACACGGTGAATTTGGACCGGTCCAAAACCGTCATTTCGCGGTTGAGAGGGGGCTGAGGCGTGTACATTCGGCGGTAGAGACGGTGCGAAAGAGGGGCGGGGGTAAAGAGTAGTTTCAGACCTCTCCACAGGTTGAAGGGCATGTTAGGTCCAAATAAATTTTTGGCCGCTTAGAGTTTGCAGTTTGACGAATCTTAATTACGGGAGAAATTGAAAGAAATTGAAAGAAATTAAAAAGAAATTGGAAAGTAGGGGAATGGTGGTGTGTAACGGACAGGCGTGTTTGTGGAGCTGTATGGTATGATTCTGACGTATTTGGCGAGAGAATTGGATTTATTGGGAATTGTTTGGAATTTTTGGATTATTCTTTAAATATGGAAAATCGGAAAAAATCGGAAAAAATCAGGGGGACATTTTTTGGCATTCAGTGTAGCTGTGGTATGATTATATGTGCGTTTAGGATCGTATTCATGAGAATCGCTTTAAAAAATGTTTGGAAACAGCTGTTCTGGGTGTCACTAGTATAAGTTAGTTTTTAGTTGAGAAAGCTAAGTACTGTTGGACTAAGCAGTACAGCAATGTCCCTAGAATGTCAAATTCGAGACCAAAAAAATAACGAAAAATACAAAAAATACTACCTCCCGTTATCCAAACGCCCTCATTTTTGTGTATTTCTCCTGTATTTATCTATTTACTTACCGTACTTTCTGTGAACAGAAGTTCAACTCAAGCTGCAGTCTCCATACTATCCAAAAAACGCCAATTCGATCTCAAAAAATTCGCAAAAAATCCACAAAAACACCTGACCCTCATATACCACACACCCCATTTTCCCTTAATTCTCTCCATTTTCCCTGTATAATTGACGCCTCATCCATCGCCACCTCCAAACCTTGATTCAAAAAATGTGCATACAACTATTCTTCTTCAACACACACCCAACATGGCGATTCTCACGATTCAAAAGCCCCCTACCGTTTCCGAGGACGTCCAGATGACGTATTCGGACGCGGATTCCGATGCGGAAGAACTTCTCGTGCATTCCGACTCGGATGAAGATATGGACGACAATGCTGCTGCCGCCAATGTTGCAGCAGGTCTGGTAACGCCCGGAAAACTCATTACCGAAGACTCTATCTGGATGCGAGGCCATGGAACGTACTCTGTGGGTCAGAAGACGTACTCGTCGACCGCTGGAGTGGTCACCAAGACCAACAAGCTGCTTTCTGTGGTTCCTCTGAGAGGTCGGTATCAGCCACAAATCGGAGATCACGTGGTTGGTCGGATTGTCGATGTGGGTGTGAAGCGATGGCGAGTTGATATTGGCGCCAAGCAGCTCGCTGTGCTTCAGCTGGGCTCTGTCAACCTTCCAGGAGGCATTTTGCGTCGAAAACAGGAATCCGACGAACTTCAAATGCGAGGTTTTTTGAAAGAGGGCGATTTGATCAACACGGAAGTGCAGTCGTTGTACCAGGATGGAAGTGCAGCTCTGCATACTCGTTCATTGCGGTATGGAAAGCTCCGAAACGGCGTTTTGATCACTGTTCCCAGTGCTCTGATTGTGCGTGCTAAAAGTCACGTGCATCAGTTGCCTGGAGGAGTGGACACGGTGGTCGGAGTCAACGGCTGGATCTGGTTGTGTATGGCCTGGCCCAATTCTCATTTGACCAGAGAAAACACCACCAGTATTACACGACTGGAAGAGGAGGCTTCGTTGACAGAAACGTACTCTGACAAGAATGAGGAGATTCCCAGATCGGTGAGAGAGAATATCGCGAGATATGCAAACTGTTTCAAGGTGCTGGCGGCGAATGAGGTGGGTATTACGGAAGATAGAGTGGTAAAGGCGTATGAGGCGAGTTTGGTGTATCCTAGTGCGGGAGAGTTGATTGATAGGGAGGTGGGGGAGGTGGTGGCGGAGAAGGTGATTGCCTAAAGGAGGACATATGAGGACGTAGTCCGAATGTGTCCGACCAAACACTACAACTCCAGGAGGACATATGAGGACAAAGTCCGAATATGTCCGACCACACTCTACCAAACTACAGTCACTCTACAATCACTCTACAGTCAATCACTACTCTGCAAGCAGCTCAGACGTTCATCACTGCTGTCTGAGGTATCTGTTGTAAGCTTACAATAAGGTATGGTTCCGACTGAAGGTGTCATAGAAGAAGATAATGTATTTATAATTACAATGTGCATTTGATTGTAGGTGGTGCTAGTGTAGATCAATGTACACTACCGGTACTGTAGTCGTATTACGTACCTTTTTTTTTTTTTTTTTTTTTTTNTTTTTTTTTTTTTTTTTTTTTTTTTTTTTTTTTTTTTTTTTTTTTTTTTTTTTTTTTTTTTTTTTTTTTTTTTTTTTTTTTTTTTTTTTTTTTTTTTTTTTTTTTTTTTTTTTTTTTTTTTTTTTTTTTTTTTTTTTTTTTTTTTTTTTTTTTTTTTTTTTTTTTTTTTTTTTTTTTTTTTTTTTTTTTTTTTTTTTTTTTTTTTTTTTTTTTTTTTTTTTTTTTTTTTTTTTTTTTTTTTTTTTTTTTTTTTTTTTTTTTTTTTTTTTTTTTTTTTTTTTTTTTTTTTTTTTTTTTTTTTTTTTTTTTTTTTTTTTTTTTTTTTTTTTTTTTTTTTTTTTTTTTTTTTTTTTTTTTTTTTTTTTTTTTTTTTTTTTTTTTTTTTTTTTTTTTTTTTTTTTTTTTTTTTTTTTTTTTTTTTTTTTTTTTTTTTTTTTTTTTTTTTTTTTTTTTTTTTTTTTTTTTTTTTTTTTTTTTTTTTTTTTTTTTTTTTTTTTTTTTTTTTTTTTTTTTTTTTTTGGATGTGGAGTGCCTGTTGGGATGGGATTTGTGCGTGCTGTAGGAGAGCTGTGGGTGAAATTTCTACATGGTTGGATTCAGAATTTGACGGGGAGTAAAATGCACTCTTCAGAATTCCTGTAGCTCTTTTCTAGCCTCTTCAGTATTGGCCTTACTGAAGACATCTCCAAACTACCACTTACAACGCACTTTCTGGGAACAGTAGTAGGTGTATTTGAGGGTATGTTTGGGTGGCTGTAAAGAGGGTTACCTGGTAAATGGCGTACGAGAGGATTGTAATGAACTAGTTTGTATTTCAGTGGGATGATAGGAGGGGGAGTTGTTAACTAATGTTCAACTAACATGTTAACTAACATGTTAACTAATTAATCTTCGTCCAGTTTGTGTCCAAATGAGTTGTAAGATATACGGTTAGAATCAGAAAAATACCACAAATTCAACCATGCTACTTGTGGTTAGGTCTTGTAATTGATTCTTTACACTGTTATGATCAGAAGCATGTCTCTACGCCCATTTTGAACATGTCCAAAAGTCCGATTTCAATTCTGAAACAAGTATTGTAATCTCCTGAGTAAGGGCTTCAGAATGAACCATCTCTTGCCTTTCTACGAGCTCTGCTGGCTTGATAAATGTTGTGTAAAGTTCTATTAAGATGGGTTCAAGATAGAGCTGTAAAAGAAGACAAAACACTGCTTTACTGTATCGTACACTTGTACTACATTCATCATATGGGAAGTATTTGTTTACTCAAGTTGATTACTATGTATTGTTCCACGTACCGTACATACAGTATTCTGATAAATGGTCTAACTTGTAGGACTTAACAATAACAACTACCATACCAACTACAAAGTAGTACCTTACCTATCTTACTCTTTATTAAACTGAAGCCTCCATGTGTACTTCTTCACATATATTGGATTGGCAATAACATGAGTAACTATCACAAGTCTATAGAGGCCTATATATTTACATATAACTTACCCTTGACAAGCTACACAGATCATCAGTTCTCAGAAATAATTGTAGGTAGTGCAACTGTAGACCATTGTGTATAGACAGTGCAAGTGTACAGGCTCGTTAGAAGGTCATTCAATGACCACTTTAGACGAGAGTCAAAGTACTTTACATACAGTACTAAGTGGTTGAGTAAGAGCCGAACTATTATAATAATTATACCATATTGATCGCCTGATTCCGCTCTACAAGATGCACTCTTCAGAATATTCGTATTTGTATTTTTAAGACTGTTTGAGACTATTATCCAGACTCACCCGTATGTCAGCTCAAGCACTAAGGAGTATTATATCATATTCCAGAATCAGTCGGTACTAATTAATTCTGGATACACTACAGCTATTATTGTTTTACATTAAACCAGATGTATGCCTGATTCATGTTTACTTCTTTGATAGCATTTGTTTGCATTTAATGATTACGTACTCGTAGTGAACATGTCTGCCCTTCACAATAGTTGTCCTTTGGTTTACAAGTCTTACGTAATGTCTGTTACTCAGCACACTTCTCTTGTTCAGTCTTATTTACATATTTACATTATTTCTCCTCCACGGCAGCCTCCACAGCAGCCTCCACCTCCTCGGGAATCTCCAAGACGTACAAATGGTTCGTACCGAAACCTCCAGTCTTATTCTTGACCACCTTCATGCCACTATCTCGGACAATCTGGGGAATATCGAGATTCCATCTACATCCCCAAGTTTTAGCTCGTTCGTCAGCTTTTTTGTCCAGGTACCGAGTAATAAAATCCCAGGACGATTTGCCATGTTCGAGCAAAACCACCTTTCCTCCAGGTTTCAACAACTGCTTCATTTCAGTGATAGCTTTGACAGGATTCTCATGAGAACACAGCCCAAAAGTCTCAAAAACAACATCGTACTTCATACCAGAGTCACGTGCCAGATCATAGCATGACTCAGCTTTACCCTGCACAAACTGCACCTTTTTGTACTTTGGAAAAACCTTTCGAAACTTCTCTTCAGCTACCTCAAGCATGGGCAAAGAAGAGTCCACAAACGTCACAGACTTGACCTTTCGAGGGTCAAGATACTCAATGTTTCGACCAGTGCCACACGACATTTCAAGCACATCGCCTTCAAGCTCCTTGGCCACTTTTCCTCGCCATCGGAAAATCAGACCCCATCGCTCTTCCCACTTCATTTTCGAGTCGTAGGTCGCAGCTAGAGCATCGTAACACTCGGTGGTATCTCGAGGAGCAGAAACTGACTCAGCACGGTCATAATCTGTTCGACCTTTGTGCTGCTCTTTTTTCAATTCGCCCTTTTTCTGAATCTCGGGCAGCTTCGTAGCAACTAACCAAGTGTACGCAATGGCAGCGGTAAAGAGAACAGAGAAAGTGGCCAGTTTCTTCAACCGCTTGTTCTTCTCTTCAGCTTCATCCGATCGCTTTTTGCGCTCCTGCTCTCCTTTGGGACGCACGTTTTTCAAAAGGGCGTTTTCCCGCGATTTGGCCTTTTCGGTGATTTCCTCAACCGTCAATTTCCGCTTTGGTTTTCCCGATTTGGCAGTATCGAGCCCGTAAGGATCGTGCCAAGCAATTCGACTCGTCGAAAAGGGTCGAGATAGGGTAACGACGCGACATCGCGCCAGTCGAGAGATCATGGTGTATGGTGGGAGAGAGTCATGAGTAAAAGTTTATGTAGGCGGTGATGAGTAAGCGCTTAGTAAGCGATGAGTAAGCTCTAACGGGGAAAATGTGGAAATTTGGAATAGGGACATCAGGTGGTATGGTAGTGGCGTAGGTTTTGCGATTCGGGCATTTGCAGTACGTTGATTAGTAAGCGATTATGTAATCAATGCAACCCCGCTTACTAACCGGCCGTGGAAAAAAAAAGCTTTAAAAAATGAGTGATTTTGTGAAAAATTTTAATGGCTCATTTTTAAAAACGGTTAACGAATACGGTCTCTAATTTGTTGTGAGCGTATTCACCCCCGTATTGCAGCGTATCCAGATTTGTCACATTCTTTCTTAGTCAGCAATAATCACGTGCCATTACACATCGCTCAGCGTATTAAGTATATGCTTAATAAGCCTCTCATCACATAAACCAGACTAATGACCTGTCTCACGACCCTCGTTCTTCACTCCACTCCGGAATTACACGTGGATACACTTTAGTTCCGTTTTCCGTCCCGACAACCTTATTTTGGATGAGGTTTTGCGGTTGTCTTTTTTGGCAAAACGATGGATTTGGACGTGATATTGGATCGGTTGTGTAGCGGGTATTTTTAGAGGGTGTTGGGTCGCGGTATTGATGCGGAGTTGAATTTTGGAAGAGTTTGGATTAATATTGGAGGTGTTTGGATTTTTTGATATTTAAAAGAAGTTAAATTAAGTCAGAAATATTCATATAAAATTGAATAAAATTGAGAGTAACAAAATTGGTTGTGTTTGGTGAATTCAACTGCTCACATATAGGATATGTATTTTTTCATGTGTTTTTCCTCATTTATTTCGATTTTAATTCAATTTAGCCGAGCGTCATCGTTCTTTACGTCTTTGCTGCAACGCAAGTTAAATTCAAATTAAATCAGATTTAATCGGATAAATACAGAGATTGCAGCAATACAACTGGAATTGATGATAATCAATACAGTCACGAGGTAAGCGTGTTTCTCGCATTTTTCACGTAATTTCTCTTTTTATTTGACTTTTCCCAATTTATCCCATTTCTTACCAAAAATAACTCAAAACAATTCCCAATAAATCCAAAAGTTCATCGAAATCAAATTTGGAATTTTTAACAACCTTGCCACAGCATTCCAATACCTCCATAACTTTCAATTCATTAATTCCCATTTTATCCATCCACTTACACCCGATCCCCACTATCTCCACCCCACATTTCAAACCTTTTTCGTATACCGTTTTTTTAAGCTTTTCTGCGACATGCAGCTGCAACAACGCTTTAACGAGCGCCTGTATAAGGCTGATAAATGGCCTATAGAGACGATCGAAAGTGAGGGGTCAAAGTAGCAAGCGAGTTTTGCTTATGTAAGCCCCAAAAAAAAAAAACTGTTACGTAAGACCCTGTTATGTAAGAAATAAAACTGGCGTAGCTAACTCAATACGGACGTATAGCATGTACGGAGATGCATGTGAGAAGGGCCGTTCTTTGGATCTCCTGGGTTGCTGTGTGATGTGTGAAACCCAGAAAAAATCAAAGAAATGAAAAATAAAAAAAACTTTCGCAAATAGTTAAGAAATACTTATGGTCCTAGTAGCCATAAAACTACATCTATGATAGGTCCGAACCACGCAAGGAAATAAGCTTTTTGATTCTTCCATGTAACCCTAACCGGAACTCTAACTTACTTCTGCGCACCACTACACTCATCACAGTCACCTTCCCACCTCGACGAAAAAAAAAAAAAAAAAAAAAG